>JASUDE010000102.1:0-130334 GCA_034509685.1 Colletotrichum cereale | reverse complement strand
TATAGTATAAACCTTTACTTTTATACCTTTTACTATACTAATAATATATATATTAAAAGTAACGTTTTCTAAAAGTATAAAAGATAACCTAACTATACCTACTCTTTATAGCTTTATAAGTAAAAATCTTAAATTCTTAGTAAACTTTTTTACTTACTTTTATTCTATTAGGATAACTAATACTCCTATATTAATATAGATAAAGTAGTCTTTTAAATTCTTATTAGTATATACCTTAATCTAAAGATAGGTATACTTATAGTATCTATATTTCTTATTAGGTTTAATAACTACCTTAAAGACTTCTTTTAGTTAAAAGGTAATATTCTTTAGTATAAGTAATATATCTATCTAAGGAGTTATTATCTTTAGGCTTATAGAGGAATTATCTAAGCTATAAAGTAAGGTTATTATAAAACCTTATTAGCTATTAACGTTAGGTTTAATCTCTTTATACTCTTACATACTTAAAGTAGCTCTAAGTAAATATATAAATATTATTTTAGCTATTAATCTTCTCTATAGTAAAGTGGTTTTCCTAAAACTACTTTTTAGTATTTACTAAAGTAAGGCTAAAGCGTTTTCTAATCTATTAAGCTATAGTAGCTTATCCTTATTATCTTAGCTATTAATATTCTCTAGTAATAAGTTAAAATTCCTATTAGTTTTAGGCTTATCCCCTAAGGTACTAGTAAATCGTCTAACTAAAGTACTATAGTAATAAGGTATTATAATATACTACTTTAATAGCCTAAGTCTATAACTTTATATTATAGTAGTAAGTTATATAATAGTTATAAAAAATAAAGTTTAGTAAATAACGCTTTATATTAGTATTTAGCTAGAAGATACTAACCCCTATAGGTATTTATAAATAGGTTAAAGTATATCTTAAGGTGTTTATACTATTAGATAATATCCTAGAGATTTATATTTAGTATACTATAGTATAAAAGAATATATCTATAAACTAAAATATATTTAATAGTAGCGTTAGTACTACTACTAAATAAGGGATATTTAAAGTTAGTTATTTCTACCCTCCTATAGGTATTAATAGCTAGAGAGTTAAAATCCTTAGCTATTAGGGAGGTAAGTAGTAAGAGAATACTTATTTCTACCTTACTATTATATTTAATAAGGTAGAGTATACCCCTTATATAAAGATATTTAGTAGTATACCTAAGTATAGTAGTATAACTAGAGGTATTAGGTATATAGCTAGTCTTTAGAGGTAAGGTAGTATATATACTATCTACCCTAAGGGGGGGGGTTAATAAGCTAAACCTAATAGTATCTAAGTAGGCTAAAAGCCTAGTATACTTAATCTATAAGGGTAGTAACTTATACTAGCTAAAAAACTACTAAGTATTAGGAATTATATTAGGAAAAGTAGTTATTAGACTTTTATAGCTAGTAGTAATAAAGTTTACTATTATTATATATTATATTATACTAAAGAAGGTTAAATTAACTAGCTAGCTATTTAGTATTATTCTACTAGTAGGCTAGTGTTTTACTTAGGTAGGCCTATAATTTTTAGTTTTTTACCTTTTAGTAAATATTACGTTATATTAAAATCTTCTAACACCTTAGGTAGAGATACCTTAAGAGGGCTATCTTTATATCTATTATAGAATTCTCCTATAGTCTTATTAATACTTAAGTTAGGTTATTAAGGAAGAATTTTCCTTAAAGGTTTTAAGACCTACTTAGTTATCTTTCTTTTTAGTATAACTAGGTTTTCTAATAACTAAGAGGTCTAGGAATTTATTTATAAAAGTAGTATAAGTAATCTATTAGTAAATAATCTTAAGGAAACCGCTAGGTTTTATCTTACGTTATTAATAATTCTTTTTACTATCTTAATAGTAGATTTAACTTAGTAGTTATTATTAGTATATTTATTATTTAGATAGAAGTTTATATTCTACCTATTAGTTTTATAGTATAGTATATTACTATTAAACTTTATAAATATAAAGTTAAAGATATTATTTTATAGACTTTTAGAAAAACTCCTTATAACTTTATATAATAGAAACTATTTAAGCTATATATATAGTTACTATAACTTAGTAATATACTTTAGCTAAAGGAGCTTACTTATACTACTTTTAAAGTCTTAAAACTTCTATTAGGGTAGAAGTATATCTTTACCTTAAGTTAGTAAAAAAAAAGAAAATATTATAAGGTATAAACTAAAGTAGTTATACTACTACTTAATATAGCCCTCTTAGTAGCTATTCTAAATCTAATAGGAATATTAAAGCTATAATAGTAGTAAAGTATTATACTAGCGTTTTATAAAGTAATATAGTGTAAAGGTAAAGAATAATAGAAGTAAGTAATAATAAGGAAACTAAATAGAGGTTATAAAATAAAAGGTAGGTTTTAGAAGTAAGGTATTATTATAGTTAACCTTTCTACTAAAGGAGGTTAATAGCGTAAAGAATTATATACTTTATAGGTATATAAATATATACATACCTATAGGGATGTCTTCCTCTAGCCTATCTATCTACTTTATTTTATAATAACTAGCTTACCCTAAGTATAATAATACTAATATTTATAGCTTTTATAAAAGTAATATAACTTAAGGCCTACTAACTTAGAAAAATAAAGGTATAAATAAACGTATTACTAAAAAGCTATAAGTAAAAAAGAAATAGTTTAAGTAAAAGAAATAAAAGTAAAATAGTATATATATATTTAAAGTAAATAAAGTACTTTACTATAAAATAAGTAATATAGTAAAAAACTTATATTTTAAACTAAAGGTAGTTAGACTTAGCTTTATAAAGAGATTAAGTAAATACTAGCCTAACTAAGTTATAAGTAAACTAGCTATAGTAAAAGTAATAAGAAATAAAATAGTAAAAATATATTAAAAGTAAATATAATATTTTTACTATAAAGTAAGTAGCTATTAGCTTAAAGAGTAGTATAGCTAAAGACTTATAACTTAAGCTAAAAGTAGTTAGACCTAGCCTTAAGGGGGGATTAGGTAACTACTAGCTTAGCTAAGCTATAGTAGTATAAAGGTAAAGCTTAAAAGTAGTAGCTAGCTAAAAAAATAACTACCCCCTAATAGTCTATTAAGCTTAGTAAAGTTTCTAGGCTCCTTTAAGATATAAGGTTATACTAACTAGCTTTCTAAGTCCTAAAGATAAAACTTTAGAGGGGGGGGATTATATTAGGTATTAGAAGGGGGGGTACTAGGGGGGAGCTTAGTAGGGCTTAAAATAGTAGTAGAATAAAATAATATTAAGCTAATAAAGGTATAAGAGAGGTTTTTTTTATAATAATCCTAAGTTAGGAGGAGGATAGATTAAAATAATAGTTATAACTAACCCCTAACTACCTAACTGCTGACTCCTTTACTTAGTACTACACTAGCCTCTAATATATTATAGCTGGATGGTAGTGGTAATAGGGGGTTAATTCTTCTAGACACGGGTGTAATGCGATGCGTCTAAAGTTTGCTGGGAATAGGCACCCTGGTTGATATATCTTATGTTGCTGTGAAATCTTCTGGTTTAAAGAAGCGAATAGTGCGGAGCGCGTTGTAGTTTGAGATTAGTTGATAGAGCTGATGATTTGCGTTCACAGAGTTGGTTTCTGCATCATGGAAAGGAGTGCTGACTTTTCCCCCCCAAGGACCGATTGCTTGCACAAGCGCTGGTAGAGCTGGGTTGCCCGGCATGTGTCCCCAGGCAGCCGCAGCGAGGCTCGGCGCGACAGGCCAATCTGATGATTTCTATTGGTCGCGGGTTAGAGATGTGGGACATTCGGTCCCGTCGTGAAGCCGGTCTGGCCGGCCCGGTTATGTGGAGACCCTACGGATACCCGGGTAGGCTGTGTTGCCCGGGTAGAAGCCGTAGTGATCATCAACATCCGGGTTCTCTCGAGTTGAAAGGATCCATGGCAATTCTCGTGGCCTTTGCGCCTCCAAACCAGTCACGAGCCTGTGCCTCGGCCAACCCTTCATCCCCCGCCATCATCTCGACAATAACGTCACGCACCCCGTCCGCCATCACTCTCGGCCCGTCCACATACACAGTGGCGCCCATCTCCCACTGAACCTTGAAGTGCTTCCACTTTCCCTGCTTACGGTCCTGCACATGGTGGGCACCGCATGCATCTTCGTGTGCGGCGATAGACCTGCAGAACACACCCCGGTCCTCCCACTCATCAAACTCCTGACGGTACATATCATCCCAGTCGGGATGTCGGCATCCAAAGAACAAAAGTATCGGCTTCGAAGCGTGATGATGCTCTTCGCCCCGGGCTGCTGCATCGGCGTCGAGGATAGTCTTGCGCTCCTGGGCAAATCTCCTAAAGGGGACGATGCCCGCGCCGGCGGCAATGCAGATCAGAGGCCGATCCGATGCTTCCGGCCCCGGGTTAATTGGGGAATGAAACGTGCTGTGGGCTCGACGTACAGAGACCAACACAGCAACCGGGAGTCATTATAGATGGAAGGTAGCCAGAAAAGGAAATAGCTAAATCCCAAACATCATCGTCTGACTACCGAAGAAGCGACTTGCTTAATTCTGAAGCTACCTCATCGGTACTAATGTGTACGGCGAGGGGTTTGGTGAGGTGGAGCCAAGACCCAATCGATGCATTTCATTGGTCTGACGTATGGGAACATTGAAATATGATAAGCAGCGTCGAACCCTTTTCCCAATATGGTACTGAGCGTCGGCGGCGGTATGAGTCAAACACCGTCGGTAGTCAGTCTTCCCTAGAACAATGACTGTTTCTCTCCTTCATCATACTAAACACGCCTATCCCAAACAAAGATGTCGCGTTCAAGGAGCACTGCTTCGATCCAGGTTCTTCCAGTAACTCAGAGTGCCTTTGGTCGTGGAAATGACACTGAGCTACCCATCCTGAATGCAGACTTGGAATCACCGAGGCCGTTGCCCTTGGCCGAGACCGGAGAAACAAGTGCCAAGGCTTGGATAACCGTTGCCGGAGCTTTTCTTTTCCTCTTTCCTAGCTACGGTACGTCCTATCACACGATGCCGTTCCAAGCAAAACACATGTCTGAATGTCTTGATCCAGGTCTGATGCAATCTATTGGTACCATCCAATCTCATCTCGAGTTGAGTCAGTTGTCGTCATACTCTTCACGAGATGTTGGTTGGATTTCTGGGGTTTTTACGTCGCTGGCCATGTTCCTAGGCATTCAAATCGGGCCAATGTTTGATGCTTATGGGCCTCGAGTTATGGGTCCCATTGGATGCATCATCTACATTCCAACGTTATTTGTGCTAGCAGAATGCCGTGTATACTGGCACTTCATGCTGGTACTTGGAGTCTGGGGCGGGACAGGAGCTGCCGTGCTCTCCATGGTCGCTGTTGGAATAGTCGGCAAATGGTTTGTGCGTCGACGTGGTTTTGCCATGGGTATCGCCCTCTGCGGCTCAAGTCTCGGCGGGGTTGTCCTGCCATTGATGCTTCGAAGCCTCCTACCAAGGCTTGGATGGGCTTGGGCCATGAGAACTCTAGCTTTTGTACTGGCGGCTGTGACGATTGCAGGAGCTGCTTGTCTTCAGCAGTCAATGCCCGTCGTCGAAGCCGCTGCCGAAAACCGACGCCGCAAGAGGGTGGCGCTGAATTTCATGGCTCTCACAAGCGGAACCTTCACATTTATAACCATTGGGCTTTTTGCTCTTGAATTTGCGATATTCGGCGTTTTTTCTCTTCTGCCGACCTATGCGACTGTCGCCAACTTTCCTTCCGATACTGGCTTTGGCTTGGTTGCCGTCGCCAATGCCATGTCAACAGCTGGTCGCCTTTTACCGGGATTAGCTGGTGATCACTTTGGTCACTTCAATATCTTGCTCGCCATGATTTTGGTTACTGCGATCTTTACTGGAGCCATACTAGTCCCGTTTGGTTCGAGCTCATTGGGCGCGCTCTATGCCTTCTCCGCGCTTTGGGGCTTCGGCAGCGGATCATTTATTTCATTAACCCCAGTCTGCATGGGCAAGACATGTGAGAGTGAAGATTATGGAAGATATTTTGGTTGGTTGCCCTACTAGCGTTGATGAGTTTCGTGGATTGCTAACTTGTGAGCAGGGACAATGTACTTCTTTGTTAGTTTCTCGTTATTGCTTGCTAGTCCATTAGGAGGACAGATGCTACAAACCTTTGGCACACGCGCACTAGCATGCCTGTACATGTCAGTGGTTGTCGCAGGTGGGATTGCTTTTCTTCTCGCCCGACAGCTACTCTATGGGAAGGGAGGACTGGGGATTAGAGAAAAGATTTGATACGATTGGGACTTTATATCCATATGACCTTACACATCGCCCGTATCATTAGGCCAGGCTCGCCGCCTTAGACGATCTTTACGGGCTTTCTATGTAGTACAGATTTTATGCAAGGCAATCACATTCTCCCAGCCTGTATCTTCAAGCACCTGGATCGTCCCATCAGAACAGAACTCGTGTCTTGCTCAAGCCTCAGCACCTTTTGACATGCCACATGGAGTGATCACCTTGTTTACCACGTGTTAAGCCCTTTGTCGTGTTTGGATGCTGAACACCAACCTATTCGTGGATTTAGGTCATAGGCTGCACCTTGGGCGCGCTTGGGTGCGATCTCGGCTTGTTCATCTTTTGCTATCTGCGCAAATGACCTACTATGTGCAATCACCGAACCCAACACCTCCAGTTTCCATAGAATCAATCAAGAATCCAGCAACGGGCCCACTCCACCATCCAGCCCAGCCTGTAGTAAGCAGGGAGCTTTCTTCTCGTGTAACAACAATAGATTCACTTTGGTTGCACCAAGCCCTTAATCATCCACCTATTGCGCGTGCAGAAATCCTTTTGTTACATGCTATTAAAACAGCTCGATTCGTATACTACACATCCCCCGTCCAGTCAGCTAATCAGCCCAGTTCTCACCCGGTCCCGTGACATCACCATCCCAACAGATGGATAGACGCCTGCCTTACCGCCTTGAGAACCTGTTGTTTCTAAAACAAATAACAAACAAAGTCTTCCATGTCTAGCGACCACAACCTTTGGACGAGCTCTATGTCTTCCGAAAACGACAACGAAATCCCAGTCAGAGGATCTATCCGCCAGCTAGACCACGACTCCTGGGTCATTGGCGGCTGCATCCTCCTCTCGCGGACCACGTCTCCTGGCTTTCTTAGCTCTTGGAACGACGGCAAGGGCGCCTATTTTACAGTTTCATATGAAAAAAGCCTACCACCTGGAGTATTACTTCCTGCAGACAGCCCGATCCGAATTGTCCACGACGCTGGCGATGCAAGTGCTGTTTGGAGCATTGGGAACGCCTTCCTCAAAGTCCACGCAATGCATTCTACCGGCTTTACCCGCGAGCATATCACACTTGACTATCTCCATAAACCAACCAAACCGAAATTGACCTTCCCTACACCTCGAACCCTATTCCATGCCGAATTTGGGGACCGCTATTACCTCATTACCAGCGCTATCCCAGGTCAGACGCTAGAGGCTGCCTGGCCAGTCATGAATGAGTCAACTAGGCAACTTTGTGTCGACCGGCTTGTTGATATCTGCAAAGAGCTTGCATGTTACGGGGGAAAGATTACTACCATTTGTGGTGTTGATGGGAAACATCTCAACGAAAACTGGATGTCGCCTCCTGGTCAAGCAGACCAGAGTCCTCAGGCCCAGCTCGATTGTTGTAGCCAGCTTGGCATGGATTGTTCGGATCTGGTCCTGTCCCATAACGATATGGGTCCCTACAACGTCATCGTTGACTTGGCCCAAATGGATCAAGACTGGGTTGGTATTATTGATTGGGAGATGGCTGGTTTTGTACCGCGTGACTGGATCAGAACCAAGTTCCGCATTTGCCAAGCCATGGACTTCGACTTTCCTGGACAAGATGGTGAGCGCATGGGTGAGCGGTCGGAGTGGAGGAGGCGCGTGCAGCTGAAGCTAGGAGAAGAAGGCTTTCACGATGTTAGCCAGGCATACATGGCAAGATTGCATGCTTCTAACATGGAGCGATGATTTTGTAGATTCGGAGAAAGAACGCTCGGTACTGTGCAACGGCTTACGGTATGGCGAGGAGACCCCGGGGCTAGATGGTCTATCTCAGTTAGATGTATTCTCAAGGACTACATATCTTGGTGTTGTGTGGTGAACTCTTCTCTGCTCTCGCTCTATTCATAGCGACAAGGTCGGGTGGGACCCTTGGGGTTCTGTTACGGGTCAGAAATCCGACAGTGGTGTTTTCTGCTGACATGTAGCTGGATTCGATAATCAGTAACAGTAATCAGAGCATAAGAACATCTCGTCTTCGACCATCCTAACGACGCGTTACGCTCTACCAGGCGTGATGGCAATGTCCATGTGTAGTGTAACTATCGTGTAAAGACGACTTTGGCAATTTGCCCCTGAAGGTGATTTCGAGCACGTATCAGCTTTTTGTCCACCACAATCTAATCCCACTGCCTCCTTTGTACACTGTATTGGTGTGCTGAGCGGGTACCCTATCCGTACCCTACTGAGTCCACTGGCATGGGAGAGTATGCCAGGAAGTGATGTTCAGTTCGTCCAGGCCAACCGGGGGGAGCATGTTATGAGCAGGCTGATCAATTTGCAATGTTGCTATATTATAGGAGGGGTAAGCAGGCGGATCTCAAAGTAGCTATGATCAGTATGACCAACACCTAGCAGATAGTCGCTCAACCTTCATTCGACGTGCATCAATTGTTGAGGTTACCAACTACGTACTGGGGACCTATCCCACTATGAGACTTCCGTTTAGCCGCTATCTGTTTACTGTACAAACAACTTGCTCGCCCTGCTCACCGTCCTCTCTCTGCTCACGCGACCTTAGGGCGGCGGGTGATCCGGCCGCACCTGAGACTCATAGCAACAGACCATCAGACTGTTGTACAGATGATTCTCGCATTATCCAATCTAGCTCCTTTTTCCACTGTTCTTAATCAACGCCGGATCGATCTCGAACTTTGAAAAGTTGTCGACGAGATCGTCCCACATCTTCGGGTCATGCTCGTGCTTCTCCTTACTGTGCCAGGCGTAGTCGGTGATGGTGAGAGCCCGGCTCGTCTCGAACATGAAGGCGATGGACCCGAGCGAGATCTGCATCACGGGAGGATCCTCCTTGGACGCCGCGGCGAACTGCTCGTAGGCGACGCCGTGGGGAACGAACCCGCACTCGAACGAGATGCTGCCCGGCTGGAACTCGTCGGAACGGCCGCCGTAGTCGCCGTAGATCAGGCCCATCAGCTCCGAGGCGCCGTTCCGGTGGTAGTAGGGCGGCCGGTACGTGTGAGAGGCGACGTCCCACCTCGGCGAGAAGATGAGGAAGTCGGCCAGGGGCGCGGTGGGGTCCCTGGACTTAGCCGTCACGACGCAGAAGATGGACGGGTCGATGTGGTCGACGGAGATGGAGCCGACGTTGACAAACTTGGTGAGGTCGTACTTCCACGGCACGTAGTTGCCGTGCCAGGCGACGACGTCGAAGGGGCAGTGGCGCTGCGTGCTGTTGAAGAACTTGCCGCCCAGCTTGTAGACAATGTCCCATGGGTCGTCCTTGGTGACCTCGTACGACGCGACAGGGTGCAGGAAGTCGCGGGCGTTGGCCAGGCCGTTGGCGCCAAGGGGTCCCAGCTCGGGGAGCTCCCAGCTGGAGCCCCAGACCTCGAGGATGTAGCCGCGCGTGGGCCCCTCGACGTTGACCTTGAAGCGGAGGCCGCGTTGTAGGACGCAGATCTCACCCGGCTGCACGTAGAGGAAGCCGAACTCGGTCTGGATGTCGAGGGCGCCCTGCTGGGGGACGATGAGCCAGTCGCCGTCCGAGTTGGCAAACGCCTTCTTCGTCATGCTCTTGTTGCACAGGTAGACGTGGGTGGCGACACCCTCCCGAAGCGTCGGGTCCCCGGAGCCGGCCACGGTCTTCAGGCCCTGAACGAAGTCGACATCCTGCCCGTCGGGGACCGGGAAGGGCTTCCAGGCCAACTGGGTCGGCGAGATATGGACCCGGGGGTTGATGGGCATGAAGGTGGACTCCGTGTCCTTGTTGTCGGGGAGTTCAGTCTGCGCGGAGAGGGTCAGCTTCCGCCCCCTGGCGGGCTTCGGGCTACGTCAAAGGAGAGAGGAACAAAAAGAAAAGAGAGAGAGAGAGAGAGAGAGAGAGAGGTCACGCCTACAAATCCTTGATGAGCCACTGCGGGACGAGACCGGTAGAGCCAGGCCTTCTTGTTCGCGTGTCGAGGAGCGACGAATGCCGAGGCCGTTATCTGCTCCGCGTACAGTCCATATCGTATGCTTCTCGGGCTGTTCTGGCCCCTCGGGATAGTGCCGGCGATGGCTTCGGACTCGAAACTGTTGTTGAAGCCGGATTGGTAGGTGTACGGGTCGTTGGGGCGCGTCGCGAAAGAAGGAATCGTCCCATCCTTTTGCGTTGCCGCCCAGTGGAAGGCATTTTGAAAGTCCTTTGGAGTGAGGTTTTGGGCCGCCATGGTGTCTCGAGCTTGACTTGGAGGAAGGGGGAGGATGGAGAGAAGAGGGGGGATCGACGAAGAGGGGGAGACAATGACAACGGCCCACTGGAGCTTTTGTAGGAACCGGTGCCCTGTTCGTCGCGGAAAGCCTCACCCCACCTGGAGCTTGGAAAGCCACTCCACATGGTCTTGGAAAGATAAAGAAACTAGGTTCGAGTCTGTGGAGCGTGCGAGCCGGGGCGGGCTTCGACGTGAGTTGCGTTGAAGTTCAGACGCATCGTTTCCACTCCTTGGCGCGCAGGGGACCGGGGCTTCTCTGTCATGACTGACAAAAAGTGACCAAGGCGGAGAAGGGTTGTGTCACACTGCGGACACGGCACTTGCGATGTGGATGGCGTTGTATCGAATGCCAGGCCACTAAGGGGAGCTTACGACGGAGATGCGGAGAGCTAGACGCGCTGCTAGTGCATCTGTAAAGGCTTTGAAATTCTGCTCAGTGACATCTTATATTATGTGCGTTAAGAGAGGGCCGGGGTTGGTTCCGAGGACTTCGCTCCGGACCCCTCCCCCGCCCTCTCCATCGGTGACACACAAGTTCGTAAGCGTCTTCTCTTCGTGTCATGTGTATAATGTTTGAGATCTGATGCTGATTCTTTTCTTTTCTTCTCGGGATTTTCCTGATTGCCATGTCTCTGTCGGGGGTTGAGAACAAGAAGTGAAGGAAACCTAACCGTGGACGGCGTGAAGCGCCTACTAGAGCCCGACTGTGTAACACCAAGTTCCACGGGAGCAAGTGATTCGCTTCAGGAACGTCTTGACTGGGAACCTGCGTCCGCACCATTTGCGCAAAAATGGCTCTCGCCGTTTACGAAGACCCGCTCCATCCAAAAGAGTTGAATTCGTCGTAGTCTGTGGCCTATCCAGGGAAGGAAGCCGCCAACGTTGCTCAAGCAATGCCCAGAGTCGTCGAAATTGGTGAAAGGCAACCATCTCCAGCCCTGTATACACATATTATCCAGGAAGCCTCTTCGTCACTTCGCTAAGCCTTGTCGGTTGTTTAAGAAACGGCTGTTAGATGTCTGTCGATCTACCCAAAAAGGTACGCGCGCCAGGGATCAACACCGTATCTTACTCACCTAGACCTTCCAAGGCTCGGCTCGTCCCGCACATTGAACCATGCTATGTAGGCGAGCGGCGCAGGTTTTGAGTGCCGAATGCGTCAGGATCGAAACACGGGGCATGGTAACCGCATAGCTAGGTAGGTACTGTATGTAGCCTCGAGGCGTGTACGACGCTGTTCTTTATCAGCTCTTTTGAGTCATTTTTTTTTTGGCTTCGTCCGAGCTATTACGCCGACAACGCTGCATGCACGTATTCGCATGGATCAGACACGCGTCGAGACTAATCACCAGTTCTTGTCTGTACCACTCAATCGTGATGTCGATTCGCCCATGCCGAAGCGCATGAAGCCCCGTAAATATCCCCGCAGTCCTTGCATCAAAAAGCAGTTGATAATGACTTAGTGATCGCTGACTGTGGGGGGCGCCCAGTCTCGCCGCGGCTGACACGGTCTTTGATGAGGGAACGATGTGGTGAAGCATCTCCACGACCTGGTTCGTCTTTTCATCCCGCCTCGTCCGTGATCCTGTTGGCCTCCCATTTCCACGTGGTCCAGTCGAACCAACGTCTTATGTATTGAGGAACCTTCAGGCCCTCTCAGGGGGAGACTAGGCACTTTCTGGTAATAGGCAATTCAGTACCAGTGAAGAGCGTTCCCGTCACACCGTTGGCCGTACGAATAGACTAAATATCCAACATATTTCAAGCGTAGCGAGCAAAGTATCCGTCGCGAGAGAAGCCACACCAATAAGTAGCCATATCATTCATCTCTGCAATCCTTAAGGACGTACTTCATAAAGCAAAGAGTTTGCAAATCATTGGAAGCTCAGGCTTGGCTTGCATATGCTTTGTAGGGATTTTGTGACGAGACATGAGAGAGAGCCCTTGATGCAGAAAAGAATGGTAGAGTAGCTGAGAACCTGCAACTGGACAGTGCATCGAATGTTGCAACATCAAACGATCATTAAGACGCCTCGAAGCATCATGGTCTTTGGTCATTTGGCCTTTGCAATGTGTTGGAGTATTACGTCGTCTGTGCCTTCGCTAAACATGTCGCTTCTCGGATTTAGGCCTACGCGTTTAATCTTCAAGTGGATTCAATCTCAACTTGTTGTTGGTAAGCCGCTGTCCATTTACGGCTCTTGGAAAAGATCACATTGATCACTACAGGCCTCGATTTTCAGTACGTAGAATTTTCCGAAACCAAGCCCGCGTACGGCTCTACGGGATCGATTAAGTTCAATTCCTTGGGCAAATTGAGTACAGCCTGAATCTTGGAAAAGATTGCCAGTTGGCATCTTTGTGTCATATTGACGCAGTTAACATAGTCATCAATAGGTTAAGTCTCAACTTTAAATCTATTTACTAATTAATATAGAACATATTAATGCTGATCCGTGAGATGCTACTTCTTAATAGAGTATAGAATATATGCTTACTGCTAGGGATAACGTTATAGTATCTTAACGATATAATAACGAAGCAAATAGGTTATTAAATTAACCCGAAGGATTTAACTATAGAAAAACTACATTCTCTTAAGATACATTGTATGCGTTGAGGTTGTTGAGGTTGAAACACGGCTTTGAATATACGCAAACCAGGGTCTATTCTAAAGCAGGGCAAGTCCGTCGTCGCCAGGCCGGTAAGGACGCGTAGCATAACCTTTCAAGACGTAATTACAGGCAGTAACAGAACAATTATCAGTTCATGTAGTATGGCTATGTAAACATTGATTGCTGAGACATGTGTATGGGGTCTGTGACGATGACGAGGCCATGTATCAACACAAGAGGAGGGCCATGGATTTGCTTCGCGGCGTGACGTTCACGGCTGAGTAGAGTATCAGATCCTCTTCAAATAATACAGTATTGAATTTTTCCGGCGTGATTTTACTCTCCCTACTCGCTTGGCTCCTGAACGCCGGCTCAAGTTGGTGTAATTAATATGTGGAGTTGCATCTTGCCGGGAACATTGGACGAGTTTGGCACCTCATGGACATTATGTACCCAAAGATGCATCAAAGCCCTTCTGCACCAATTACCTTATCGCAACAGCCATTCTGGCTCGAGAAAGAGTCGTCATCTTACGGCCTCTTGATGTGCGGGGTAAAATCAAATCGAGGAGTAACTTCGGGGCTTCTAGCAGCTGGACCAATCGGGATGAGGGCATTCTGAAGGAACGTCAAAGCTGACCAGCCTCAACATCCGTCCATCTCCCATGGTAACTTTGGTAGATACAAAGTTGCCTCGGTTGTTAACAGAAAGGTCCCGTGACACCTGAAACACCTTTGCTGAAAAGTGTTGAAGCAACTGCAGCCTTCTTAGCCTTTGAGCGCATTATCGTTGTGTGCCATTCTTTCGCTGCTCTTGGAATATCATTACTCTAGCTCAGGATGGCCTCAGGAGTGCAGCATTTCGAGCATCCCGTCATCGGAAAAGTAGGAGGGATTGCCTCGGATGGCGTCATTCAGTTCTTGGGCGTCAAATACGCAAACCTGAACCACTGGTTCGACAATGCGCGGCGTGTTCGGTACGACGGTGGTGGCTTGGATGCCACACATTACGGGTGAGGCAGCCCTATCTTACTTGAATTAATCTAGTTTACTGCAAGCTAACATTATCTCCAGCCCGCAAGTTGTCTCGGATCCTAAGGGCTTTAATCTGGAACATACGGTTATCCAGAAAGCGATCCCAGTGGCTGAGTTCCCTGGATTATCAAGCACTGAAAGTCTCAACTTGAACCTCACAGTGCCTCTTGGGGCGAAAGACCGCCAACCATTACCTGTGATGGTCTTCATCCATGGTGGAGGGTTCGCCGGTGGCTCGAACTGGTGGGCACAGTACGACATGAAGCGCATAGTCCAACTAGCAGGGGACCGAGGCAAGCCCATAATCGCCGCCAACATCAAGTACAGCGGAAATCATAGCCCATAATCAAACGTAGCAGTCGGCTAACCGAGTCTATCTATCAAAGCTATCGCCTGGGTGCGCCTGGGTTTCTGACCTCCGAGGAGCTGCGAAAGGAAGGGTTCAAAAGCAACCATGGTCACCATGACCAGAGAATTGCTCTCAAATGGATCAAAGAGTATATTGCCGGCTTCGGTGGGGATCCCCAGCAGGTAACGGTGGCCGGTGAAAGCGCCGGTGGCGGTAAGTCCTTGACCGAGAGGTCGAAAGGCCAGCTGGTTACAGTGATCTCCTCTAACCAGATCAGGGTCAACAACCCGAATGCTTTACTCGAAGGAAGCACTTGCCTCCCGAATCATCGTTTTGGGCGGTTGTCCCCCAATGCTTGCGCCTCTGGATGCGTCAGTTGCTGAGAAGCCCTACCTTGCCGTCATCAAAGCTTTCAAACTCGAAGACTTGTCACCAAGCCAACGCATCAAGGCGTTGTCCGAGGCGTCCCCGGAGGACCTCCTTGCGAAGCTTGGAGGTGTTGGACCGCTTCTACCAATCGTGGACGGAGACACGGTGCCCTTTAGGCCGACTTTCGAAACCTCTAGGTCCAAGAAGGTGATTCCCAGTTGGACATCTTGCCAAGCCATGATGATCGGATACTCACCACTAGATGTAAGCTCTGCCTCCCTCGTCGAAGTACGGTCATAATCTCAGCTAAATTCGACAAATAGGGGAGCATTTTCGGCTTCATCGGTCTCTTGCAGAAAAAACAACGCATTGCTGCTAGGTTCATCGAGTCCATCAGCTCGTCACTATCGCAACACGCCGATGCGGCCACGCGGATTCTGCAAGTCTACGAGATTAGCGAGGCTACGAACGACGACGAAGCTCTCGTTCGAATACTGCAATTTTCTTCTGATATCGGGTTCCGCGCCCCAGCAGAGCTGTATGCGAAAAGCTTCCACGGTGACTCCTATTTATTAGAGTTTGCAGAGCGCAACCCGTGGGACGGTCCTTTCAAAGGCTACAGTACCCACGCTCTGGATGTGGCGTTTCTTTTCCAAAACTACAACGAGCATCTTGGCGAGGAGCAGAGACAAACTGCTGAATCGTTTGCCGCTGATGTAATAGACTTCGTGCGTGGCGAGGCTCCATGGAAGCGGCTCCAAGATACCGCTGGGCGCATGGTCTATGAAAATGGAACGAGAGCTTACAAGGAAGATGGGGCGAGTTCGGGGAAATACGACTGTGTTCTTGGCCTGGGCGAAGAGATTGGTTTGGATTCTCTAATTACAGCTTGGGAGACGTTCCTATTCTCCCAATGAGTCGCTGTTTACAGGGACAAAGCTGAGCAGATGGGTTTCGAAACCCCTGTCCCAATGTCACAAGTGATGACCAGCAGGGCAAAGTGCGTTGATTTGGGTTTGTTAGGTGGAAAGAAGAATGAAAGAAATGGCAGGCATCAGGTGTCCTGCTAGCAATATTAGGTTTCTTCCTTGCTTGATTGCAACATGTCTCGCTGATACTACCCAAATACAAACGAAGGAGTGAACTATTGAATCACGAACATGGCGCCATTCCCATTTCATCAGACTATCCCAAGAGCTGAGTCGCTCAACAAGACAAGGCGGTTTCTTACTGCAGTGTTGCTGAATCTAGTCTCGTTATTGGGAGAACATTGCGAGATAAGCCCGAGTTGAGATAGGATTAGGTGTGCGGGGTCAGTGACAGAACCCGACGCAAAGGATCCATTACCCATTTGGGTTCTCCACCTTGCAACTGCCGCCTTTCATCCGGTGTGCGACTACTTCAGACTTCAGGGCTTGAGCGGCTGAGGCGACCATCATCCGGAAGCGTGCCGGTACCTGTCTAATATCGAAATAATGGTGGGCCATGCCTTTGAGAGCGAGTCGCTGCGCTCGACGCTACTTGGCGTTGAGCTTGAAAGCGTTGTCCAGTTTCGAGGGATTCCATATGGCGAGATCCCATCACGATTCGCAGAACCCAGGGCAATGAGCGCTTTCCCGCGGGAAGTCGACTGTACTAGCTTTGGGTACGATTTCTCTTTTGCGTTGTCGTGTGCCGCATTGAACATCAGCCGGAGACAGGCTAACTTTATCTTCTGATTTTTAATACTGTAGACCTCGGTGCCCACAAGTGGCCATCGATGTCGGCCATCTCTTGCGAATTCCCAGTGAACACAAGCTGCCGTCCGAGCCCGAGGACGAGTTCAGGTGCCTCAACTTGGACGTCACGGCACCCAAATCATATTTATCGTCGAAGCGCGAACGATTGCCTGTTTTGGTCTGGATCCATGGTATGGACATCAGCCCACGAAAAGGTTCTGCTTATATCAACACATACACATCTTAGGTGGCTCGCAAGCAGTGACTTTCGGAAGCGCCGCTTCTGGAGTGTGTGGTATGACATCTAGCCTCACTCCCCTCTCCGCTTTTGTTTCTTAAAACCATACGGGAAAATGACGCGCACATTGGCACAGTGATTGACCAGAAGTTTCTTAGATGGGACGCGGCTTGTAGAGGACTCCATAAGTCAGGGAAAACCTACTATCGTCGTGACAGTCCAGTATAGGCTGAACATCTTTGCGTTTGGAGACGAGAATAGTCCGAAGAACCTAGCCCTGAAAGATCAAGCCTTGGCTTTGAGCTTCGTCCAGCGTCACGTATCTGGTTTCGGAGGCGACCCGGTACGGGCACCATCGACCACTCCTGTCGGGAAGACTTCACTGACGTTTGTTCATAGGGTAACCTTTTTCTTGCAGGGGAAAGTGCTGGGGCGGTGTATTGTCATGCACACCTGGTCGCCGGCGCCCCCGTCAGAGGAGTCATTCTCTGCTCCGGCTCTCTCTACCTGTCCCCACCCCAGTCAGAAGAAAAGGCTTTCATTTTACGTCAAACCTTACGAAAATGCCTTCATGTGTCGGGTGATTTCGAGCTCGGAACCGCTCACGTGGACACCTTGGTGAAAGCACTAGAGTTGTCTAGAATACAGTCTTGGTTCTTGCAAACGGATTCCGCGCTTGAAGGTTGGCAAGCCAAGACAGGAGCAGCTGAAAGGTTGATGATAGGCGATGTCCAAAACGAGGTTCGTGCCCCTCTCCATTTTCCCAAGCTGGATGGCACATTGACATTGGTCTTGAGGCCGTTATCTGGCGAGGGGCTGTGTGGGCAATGGATGCTGCCGCTGTTGTCAACGCGTTTAATTTAGCCGGCGAACACAGCGAGGCACGGAAGAGGGTTTACAACATCTATCCCGACAGACCCTCTTCTTCCAAGATTGGAGCTTTGGATTTCATCAACGACTACAAATTTCTTCTTCCGGCGGAGAACATTGCCAAGCTGTTCAGAGCGGTAGGCAGGCCGGCGTATCGTTATCTTGTTGACGAGCCGAATCCTTGGCAGCCATCGAACGGAGCTCATCATGCGGTCGACTTGCTTTTTCTCTTTGGGGGGTTCGACCTATCCTTTTCTCCCGCTGCAAAAAAGACTGGGGAACACATGCGCGAGTCCTTCATCGCGTTTATCCATTCCCAAGAACCCTGGGCTCCTGGTTGCCATGCAGCTTTCGGGCCTTACGGGTCTTTTCAGGAGCTCGACAGCGTCGCCATTGGATGCCGAAGACGAATGGAGGCGGCAGAGTTCCTGCAGGGTGTCTCGTCACAAGTCTTGGATAAGGTCTTCTTTGCTCTAGCTGCTGGCCGAATCAGCTTGTCAAACTGACTCGACCAAGCCCCAAACCATGGCTACCTATGTTACGCATCCCAATGCGAAATCACAATAATACAGCCACAATTATGTATTCATTCCGTGCCACTCGCCCTCTGTGTCCATCAACCGTTGTTCCATCCAGTATGGTGTTTGCCCCGCTAGCCTTTGCGCCAGGGTATCCGCTTGCCGTCTGATGTCTGCATATCCTCTGTATTCACTCGTGCCTAAAACGCACCTTTAGGCAGACAATCAGTGGGCCGTTGGGTGCCAACCAGAGTGAATTGACGCGGTCTAATCAGAAATACCCCATATTTGGCACGGGGTTATTAAATGTTACATCGCCAGTGATGGGTGGTGGGGTCCACGGGTGTTTGTGGAGGCTGAGCACGGTAAATGTTTATCCTCGATGTGGAGGTGTGACGGCGTTTTCTCCGGTCGTGGCACGGAGGAAACGGCGTTCACTCGGTCGTGGGAGAGACACGAGAATGAATGGATGATGCGTCAAGCATCACATGCTATACACACGCCACTCCCGGTAGATAGTTACCGTGAGTCCCAAGAGAACAAAGCTTCCATCCTTTAGATAGTTGTTTCGACGCCATGGTCCGTCTTCCAGGATTTTCCATCTCAACTCGTGGTTGTGAACAACAGCCCTTGACAGTTCAGCTATACATGTTATCAAGGCTAGAATTTGCAGACATATTGACAGATATGTTCCGAGTCAAACTTTGGCTGAGCATAATGTTTAGGTTGTCATTCCCGGGACAAGCTCTGCGGACAAAGTGCCGGGGCCGCTGCTCGGCGAAGGTTTCGCAACCATCGAGAATACATCGTACTTAGCTAAAGACCCGAAGGTCACGCATTGCGCTCCTCCCCTCCAGTCAAAATGTTTCCAACTGCACTAGGCTCGATCACAATATGCGGCACCCGCAGATTCCCCCCCGATCAATTAGCTTGGCGCATAGCAGGCTTAACCCACACTACCGGGCCTCGAAACGGGTTTCACGAAGGTGGTCCGCATCGCATATGTGTGCTACCCATCTTCGACTTAGCCGTTGATCTCCGATCAGTGTCGAGATCCACCTAAAAGAGAATTGAGGGAGTGCTTGCAGATATTCCTAAATCACTTTCACGTAGAGTGCAGCCAGCTGCGCAATCCAGTAGTTTAGGGACTATGTTCCTAGGCATGGCTTGGATAGGTAGATTGTGGTTAATGACGCAAGTTTCTTGCCCTTTGTTTGCTTGTTCCTGGGTCTTTGCAACCGTTTTGTGGAATAACTTCGTGGGACGAGAAGTCCTCACAGGTGTAAGGCTTCAGTTTTGACAAAGATAGCTGTACAGACATATGCAAGCTTTACGATGGATCCCTAGAATCGGTTCAAGGTGGCCGAGATCACTTGGGGTTGATTAGGGCATGTCACTTATGGCAATGTTACCAAAGCTGTCAGTACCGGGCCAGCAGCCGAGAAATTCAACTATGACTCGGATGCCCTAAGCCTAACAAGTACAAGATCATCCTTACCAGCCCACACAAGTTCTACCCACTACCCACCAACGGTTTGCCGAGAGGATGGCTCTGAGCCAGATTCGTAATTTCCGTGGCTCTCGACGCGTGTTTCGGCAACCATTGCGCTAGTAGGGGCCTCGGCCTCACCGAAGGCATCGTCGACATTGACAGTCTATCTGAGTGTGAATCCGGCTAGCTGGCATTCGTCACTACAAGAAGGACCGGGACATAATTACGTGGGGGCTACAATAGAGCATGTTGAAAGAAGTGTGAGTAGGTCGCAACTCGACCTCTAGCGATAATTGCCAGCGTAAGTTTGCCGTCCACCCTGATGATGTATCGGCTCCCGGCGAGCTTCTAGAGCTTTGCAATGCAGTTGAACCGGACCAGGCGAAACTGAAGCAAGACGAGTTTGGATGACAGGGCACTCGGCATTTCAACCATTCGCTCGGTTTTTGTTTTTTTTCTACGAACAGAGCCCTTTTGTCAGAGCGCTCAAGCACAAAGCCATGACTTTGCCGAAGCATGGCACGAATGGTGTGGACAGCCATCTCCATGGCCGAGACGGCGCCGACAAGTACAATGATTTATCAAAGAGTGCAAAGATTCAACGGCAATCCGAGCTGGAAGATCCGAGTCACAACGAGTCACAAAATTCGGGTGGTTGCTAGAACAGGCTAGAATATTCGCAGTGACTAGGGACGCTTTCGAATCTTGTATACCTACTGCATGAACACCATATTACAGGACCGACGGACTCGTAGCATACGCCACGCCGCTGGACAGCCCTGTGTGCGTTGGACAGCCAGAGATTGATTATAAGTTTCTAGGAACGTATCAAATATATCCTATCGCGACACCGGGCGAAAGGAGCTCGTCCGACCACAATCGTCTCGCAACCTATCCGGGATTGAAAGAAAGTCGGGCGGTAAACAACGTCGTGCTTCTGGGCCTCAGCGCGATGTTATTACTTGCTTGCTCTAGAAACGAAATTACTATGATGGCTCGCAACACCCCGCCCAGACAGCAGGGAATACCAAGCGCGGAAGCTAAGCGCAAGAGCTGGTTACACAGGAAGAGCAGCGTCGGTCCGCCGAGCGCTTCAGTCTCACTGTGCGTTGGGCTCACGGAACCATCCCTGCAAGGTTTCCGCTAGCTAGCCTTGTACGACGTCGGTTACGAGCCGTGAGATTGTCGAACAATGAAGCGGCAACGATTGAATTAACTAGTATTGTCTCGCGTTAACTCCATGTAGCAGATAGACACATGGACCTGTGAAACTTTATCAGAGGCACATCTCGGCGCGATCCGGTTAAGCGTGGGGTTGTTTTCTTGCTGTATACGTCTAGAAGCCGTATTGAACGATTCAGACGCAAAACCATCGGCGGGGCTACTTATACCTACTACTACACAGGAATACAGATAGGGTTGTCAAGGTTGGGCCTGAAGCTCTGAGATGGCTACGTCCCAAAAGAGACAGGTGAAACCACAATTGCCCGAAAAAGGGCATTGCATGAGGAACAAACTAGACGTGGAGGGTGAGGACGTCTAAAAGGTCTATTCACAACGACCACGTTTTGGCGGAAACCGTGCTGCGAGACGGCCGGAGGAGTCCTCCGTCATCTTATTTAGTACTAATTATAAGGAAGCGCACCCGGCTCTCTGACAGAATGCCTAATGGAACCTTTGGAAGCCAGCATTTAAATTAATAAAGAGATTTGTGGCTGGGCTCGAACCTGTGGGTTAACACAGGCAACCTTACTGAGTCGAGTATGACGTCGATTAGCGGACGCCACACAAACTCTATTTGTATGACGCCGTGTTCTTCCGTATTCCGAATCTTGTGCCGCCCCTGTACGATTTGTACCCAGCATCCAGCTTGCATTATCATTGTTGACAGAAGGCTGAGATGACGAACCAGTGGACTGGGGTCCTGTCAACGCCCGACAAGACAACATCGAGTTGTGGGAAGACTCAAGGTCAGCACACCTCGTCCTTACCGGTCTTTGGACCTAGAACACGTGAGGAATGCCCTCCCCCTTCCATCGAGCCCGCTCGCAAATGTATGTGGCTGCGATGGCATTGCAACTAACAGGGGAACCAGTCAACCAAAAAAAACTGTATGATGCCGAGACGGACTGTCTGCCCAGTCCCGCCCCCTTCCGCCTCGGAAATTCTGCCCACGCAGCAAAATGGGCATGTCTGTACATCGACGATCCCTGCTTGGCCGAGTTAGGCCGGCGTTTGAAGGGCTAGACTCTGGGGGGGGGGGGGGGGGGGGGGGCGTCCGGCTCCGTCGTTCGCCCGGCCGATGCCACTCGCACCACACCCACCACCGAGCCACGGCACACACACCCGCACACGTCCAAAGTACCTTGGCCATAATACACACCGTAGACACCCAGAGACTAAGACATGCTTGGCTAACCTGGCTTTGGGCATTTGGCACAACTCGACCCCACCTCCAAAGCAAGACGGGCAGGTGGACCCTGAATATCTCTCACTGCTATCCTCTGCTCTTCTCCGCCATTAAAACAGTGCCGGCCTCCCACACTCGGAGGTTGAGAGCCATGTCCGGTGCTGCTCGCCTTCACGAAAAGCAAGCCCAGCCATGATGCCCAGTGCTCTACGGTTTTGACCCCGAACGAGAACGAGCTTCGGTCCTGGTCTCTCTATACCGTTTCTTTTACACGTTTCTCTCTCCCTCCCGGCCTCGGGCAACGTTGTTCAATTGCTTCTTAGTTTCCCGCGGAAAACTGTCCTGATATGCCCAGCATCGGGCAGTTGGGCTTTATAGTGCGAAAAAGCACCTGCTTTATCTTTATTTTATTCCGCACGTCAACCATCATCCCTCGACGCGTCCAAACTGCCAGCACCGGACCATGACATCCCCCGAGGAGCAGATGGACTCTCTGCGTGAAAGTCTCAGCCGCGTGATTCTAGACCAGCTTGCAGAAACCCTGAGGGACTATTCCTCGGGCAACCTGGCGAACCCGGTGCTCCGGTTCGAAGCATTCATCCAGGATGGCGAGCCTGGGAACCAGGGGCATTCACCCCGCTCTCCCGTCGTTTCGGTAAGTCTGCGACTTGTTGTTTGTTTTGTTGTTGATGGCCAAATCCGCGCCGGCTCCGACGGGTATGTTAGGGGGGTCCGCAACTGATCCGGGACTCTGTTGCACGGTAGCATAACACAAGTCATCGATCAATTCAGCACACGGGAAAAACGATGACTCTGTAATAGATTATTTGGTTGATGATAAGCTTTTCGTTTTTATTCTTGTCAAGAAAGCGGGCGGCAAAATGCTCAAGAACGATTTTCAGCTAATAACCAAACCCCCGTAGAAAATGGTAGATCTGTCCGGCATCATATCACAAAATGCAGCAAACAGCCCGAATACGAGCAACCTTGCAAGAGAGGCCGTCGAGAATGCGACGCCTTCCACCTTCAGCACACAAACGATGATGGGCGAAGGCCCGTCGAGACCCAGCAGCCAGTCCAACTCACTTGTGCGAACACAGAGAACGCCGTCACAGACGCCGCAGCTGTTACCCCCGCCCGAAAGAGCCGACTCGGCCTCGCAACGAAGGGGGACGGGGACCCTGCGGCCACTCCGGGGATCCGGGTGGGTGGTCGAGGAGGAGCCGGAGAGCCAGCGGCGGATGCAGGTCACGAACAACTTCCCCAAGCGCGCAAAGACAACGGCGTCGGACACGGTGTTCATCCCGCAGCAGTCATCGATTGACAAGTTCGTCGTCAGCATCTGGGAGCAGATCCACGGCGGCATCAGCCTGGACCCCCAGAGCCTCCTCGAACAGTGGCAGCTGACGGCGACGGCGGCGACGGCGACCATCAACAACGCCGGCAAGATCCACGTGCCGGAGCAGCTCGAGCTCGGGCTGCTCCAGGCGCCGCCGACGGACGGGACGATGGCCGAGATCGACATGGAGGGGACCTTCAACCGCAGCAACATCTTCTGCCGGAAGGTCACGCAGGCCAGCCGGGCGTGCCGCTCGATCGAGGTGATTGTGCAGGCGCGGTGGATCGAGCACTTTGACTCGTACGTCGAGCTGCTCGCCATCACGAACCCGGGCATGTCGCCGACCAAACGGCGCAAGGCGGCGCTCATCGAAGCGTGCAACGACTTTGGGTGGTCAGAGAAGGAGCTGCGGAACAAGATGGCCATCTGGCGCGGCTACAAGGAGATCAAGGACGCCGGCGGGTGGGCGGCGTTGGTGTTCGCCGGCATGGGCCTCTACCGCTTCTGCAAGTACCGCGTCGGCTTCAACGCCGACAGCATGCAGCGGCTCCGGTGTCTGCGGCCGCGCATCGAGGTCGCCGCCGACACTCTGCATCCCACATGGCGGCAGCTGCTCATCATCGTCGGGGAACCGGCCCAGAGACGGTTCTGCGGACACCCGCACGACTGGGTGGTCCGACAGGACGGCTCAGACCCGGTGCCGCTCCGATCGACGTATCTGGAATACGACCCTTACTTCAGCTTCGAACAGCTGGAACAGTCCGTCATGGACATGAGCGCGTGGGGGACGGACGACCCGCGATGGGTGCCGCCCATGAACACGGTGGCGTGCGTCCAGGGGAAGCACACGTGTCACTCGTGCGGACAGGAGCAGTCCGAGGACCCCAAGGTCAACTCGTGCTACTGCTTCCCGACGCTGTTCGGGTCCGGCGGCCGGAGCCCGTGCCCCGTGCAAGTGTTCCGCACGCCAGACGGGCGCAACAATGGGCTGTTGGCGCTTTGCCCCTTTGAGCGTGGGGCGGCGATAGGAGAGTTTGTCGGGCTCATCACCAAGGAGCTCCAGAACATGGACGTCATGGACAGCTCGACAGGCGTGCGGGCGTACCAGATCTGGCAGGGCCGGCAGGGCAACTTCACGAGGTTCGTCAACCACAGCTGCAAGTCCAACGCGCAGTTTCAGCAGTTTGTGTGGATGAGCACGCAGCGCATCGTCCTGGTGAGCAAGGGCATCGAGGCCGGGCACGAGATCACGGTGGACTACTCTGGGAGCTACTGGCGCGGCCTGGACAAGGACTGCCTCTGCGGGGAGTCGTGCTGCCGGTACAAGAACGCGCCACGATGATGGCAACCACCAAACGAAGACGGGACTATAGACGGAAGGGGGGGGGTAAGTGGGGAGGAGGGCGGACAAAGAGGTCAGGACGCGCGAGGGACGAAAAGGACCTTAGACCACAACTACCGACGTTCGGCGGGGCGGTTTTTTAAGATTAGTCTTCGAGGCGGTTGGGAAGTGGACTGAAGCGGACTAGATGCTTCAATTTTCGGCAATTGATCGATCGCAAGCTTGGCCGGTTTCCAAGAGCAGCAGTTCACGGTAGAATCATCCGAAGCAAATCCACCTAGACACTGCCCACTTCCCGATGGATTCGAGTTGACATAGTTTCCCCCAAAAGGGGGGCTCTAAACAAAAGGAGAAAAGAGAGAGAAGAGGGTCGAAACTACTGTAGATCCAGCCTCATTGAGGACAGACAGCCTGCTCTCCGAGTCTCTCTCTGTAAGGGAAAAAAACTTTGCCGGTCCTCCCTCGTCCACCCAGTGATATCCATATCCGTTGGCTGGCTGGTGTTCGTGTCAGGCTAGCGGGTTCCAGATCTTGTCAACGCTCTGCGCTAAAGTGGACAAACCTTCCCCCCCCCTCCCCCTCCACTCCTCTTGAGTCGTGCTGCTCGAACTACAATCGGTCGGGCCGCTCGCCGATGGTCTTGCCCTACCATCCAGAGCCTTTCTTTCTGTCGATTTACACTTCTCCGCTGAGTGCGTCTAAGTCAAAACGGCGGGATGGTCCGTTATCCCCCCCGTTCGCCGCGGGCCTGTTCCGCGTTTATGAGATCAACTCATGGCGGTCCTTGGTGGTGCGCAGGTCTTCTCAGGTGTCACCGTGGGATGGCGCCCGAGATCTGGAAGCCTTACCCTCCAAAGCTTGTAGACGGATGAGGCAGTGTAGGAGATGAGGACGGCACGCGTCTGCGTCTCGTCTCGCTCCCGTTGTGCCAACGATAGGGTTCAGTATCGGATTGCGAAAACGACAAACATTGACAAAAGGAAGAGCTCGCCGACTCCGAGGCGATCGTACCTCAGTTGTGAATTTCTGTATCTTACGGGGCAATCTCCCCATTGGGTCCTCTCATTAGGACCCGGCGCAGTCGCCCGAAAACCTTGGTCTCTAGCGAGGTTGGGTGTGGGCTGGGGGTGGGACATAGCACACTTGATCCGTGTCCATCGTGGTTCGGTCTTATGTTCGTGCTTGTTCTTGTTGTTGTTGTTGTCATGGTCGTCCTCGGCTGCACAACATTTGCCTTTCAGGGCTCGACAGATCGCCGGAACGATCAAGATAGAATGGGGTTTCGTATATGGCCATGACTGCCGCCAGTGGAGGGTCATCTCAAAAGCTCTGGGGGGTGGCCAACCAGGGGAGGGGGTCAGCTAGGGAGGGCCCCCCCCCCCCCCCCCCCCCCGAGGGGCCAAGGGGAGCAGCGAGCCAGTCGCACAGCCGAGGTTCTCGATGACCCCGTGCTTGCATAATGTGCACTTGAAGATCATGGAAAGAATGTAAGCATCTCGGGCCTCCCCGACTCTTCTTTCGAGGCCGTGCCCCCTAGGCCGGCAGTTCTTCCGGCACCGCGTCGGCGCTCTGGTCTGGTCCATTCCGTGCTTGACACACGGCATGCGATGGTAGAAAACCACACTGTTTACGTGTGAAAGCTTATCTCAACAATCTGAATGCCAACTAGGTACGAACCAGTAGAAGAAAAATTAGAAAGGTGCTGTGGTGGTCTCATCTCGTGCTACTACTGCAGGGCGAACGAACTGGGCAGTAGTTTTCGTTGTTTTTGTGTGTGTGTGTGTGTGTGTGTGTGTGTCTGTGTGTGTCTGTGTTTGTGTGTGCTAGTGATATCCTCCTGGGCAACTCTAGCCGGGCCCAGCTTGCTCTGCGAACTTGTGTTGACCGTGTTGCGGCAGCCCCGTTCTCCCTTTGCCAGCTTCGTCCCGTCCGTTCAGCTGTTCGAGCTTGACACGTCCCTGACGTGCCTCCTCGGTACCCAAAAAGACGAAGTTGTCCGGTCTCTAAACGGGCACGCCTTCCGCCTTGACCGGGGAGCCCTGGGGGGGTCTTCGTCAAGGCTGATGTTCTTTGACGTTTTGGACGGGCACCGAGGAAGTTTCTGTGATTGCCGAACGCTGACTAGAACCCTCGAGTCGCGAGTGCGTCGGGCAAGCATGCGTAGCTCTCCCGTGGCTACTGTGCCGCTGAGAAGCCCGCCCTCCGAAGGAGGTGGCGCGGAGACGCCGTCGGGTACTAAAGCAACAAGAAGCTTCTCCAATGCGACACAACTCCCCTTTAATCACCAGACATGCTGGCACCTGTCCGGATCTCTCTCGTATTTTTGTGTGTGTGTGTGGCAATGCTGACATGACATTTCCGAGCATACACTGTCTGTTAATTAACACGCAGCATGGGCTTTGTACTCCTCCTGGCAGATCCGTCCCCATTAGAAGCTCATATTGAGGGGGCGCCTGGGCCATTGGCCTTGTCAGCCCTGTTTGGTGAGCTAATTACTGAGTTGCCGCAGACCTTCGTCCTCCCCAGAGTGCCGTGCCCTCGCCATCACCCACATGTAATGAGCATTAGCCGAGCCAATGTTCCGCAGCCCATGGATCCATCCAACGGTCTACTAGCGTATGGCCTCTTCTCATACGGTCGTTTCCGGGTCCTGTAGCCGTATACGTGCCGGGCAAGGTCCTGGACCACGTTCAGACAAAATCCGCAAACTGACATCTAGTGTGCGAACGTGCTAGACACGGTACGACAGCAGCGAAGCACGACAAAGTCCAGGCAACTGTCCACATGGCATTGCCTCTTCTCGAGGCGTTCGGTTGCTCGTTACTGCTGGCATTGGTGCAACGTAATAGGTACGCCAGCAAACTCTTCTTCTCAGCAACACACAACATCGCGTTCATTCTAACACGCAAGCAGTGCTACATAGAGTGTAATAGCTGACGCCAAGAGAAATGATTCCCTTCGATCGTTATTTGTATGAGGAGTGTACGCGAAACACACGATTGTACGGTGCCTCACTAGAACGAGCAGTGTCACTGTTGGGGGCAGTCATGCAGTTGCCATTACTGGCTTGCCTCGTCATCTCCAGGATGTCGAAACACCGAATAGTGATTTGCGGGTCTCCGTGGGCTTCAACGTTTCGCGAAAGGTATCGAGGTCCAATTCAACAGTAGAACCGCGGGACAAAGTCCTTTTGTATTCCTTTTGTCGGCAGCAAGAAGGCCGGAGGAACGAATCGACCGGGAGTTGCGCCAATACAGCGCACAACGCACTCGGCCACAGGCAACGCAGAGATTGGGACGGAAGACCCGCCTGGCAAAGCGAGTAACTTCAAGGAAGGGTTGTGTGATCAATCACGACGGATGGGTTGGGGCAGCGGCAAGTCAACCTCGGAGCCCATTCAGGACGAGACCCAACTAAATTCGCGATGTTTGCTGACAGAATGAGCTAGCAGATTTTCACTTGGTTTAAACGCCGGCGAACAACCCCCCGGACAACCTACGAGGAGGAACGTCAACTCTGACGTCAAGAAAACGAAAACTTCCCGAGGTGATACCGCGTTCTCCTAGATCATCCGGGCCGCCCGTCACCCTAGGAGTTCCTTCAGAGGACCATACATCGAACAAGTCTAATCGGTGTTCCGCAAGTCCAGCTGTACATGTTTGCGAAAGTTGTACGAACAGAGGGACAGAATGTAGCAAGAACACAGCCAACGACCACAACGTTCGTAGCCATTGCGTCAGTGCCAAGGAGCAATCGCGTTCTGTGTTTGGCCCGCAAGAGCATGATGCAGTTGGTCCACTTTGAGCTCCCCAGATCCATTCTGTGCGCGGTCGCAAATAGGAATACGCGGCTCCACGGACCCGAATCGCCGTTTGCGACGATGCAGGCTACGGAGAGTTCTTTTGCGACGGCCTTACGAGGCTCTAGAACTACTATAGCTCTGGCCCCTTCCGATGACGAGAAGTTGAAACGGAAAACCGCTTTACAGAAACGGGCCGATAACGATCCTGGAGGACTATACACACGAATCAGGAGCCGTACCGGCTGCCTGGGTCCTGGTTGCTTGGGCCTCCTAAGCTTCCCGCTTTCCTTTACCCGCCTGCTTGGGATTCGATCGGATGGCTGACGGTACCTCCAGTCGGGTAAAGTCGCGCGATTGTCATAGGCGGAGAAAGGCCTATCGAGAGATCCCGTCACCGGTGGGATGTCTCGGACGCGGAATCAACGAAGCACAAAGCCGCACCGAGCCCGCCGAGGGTTTCCCGACGATTCGGACAACGCTGCATCCGAAAGAGGGCGAGCCCGTTGGACTGTGCTCCGAACCGATGCAATAATTCCCCAGGGGCAGCGGTGCGACTTTGTCGTACAATGAGCCGGGCAGAGACAGCGCAACTCAACAATGCCTTCTCCGCGAACAAGCAAACGTCTGTAACCACTGCAGACAGTTTCAAATGAGTTGTCCATGTTGCATGCGGGCTGAGCAAGTAAATGCGGTCGAGCAATTAAGAGGGTTGAGTATGATTTCCCGATTGGGTCATTACCTGCTCAAACACGCGCACGCCCAACGGTCGGTACGACGCCACGCCTAACCCCCCCATAAGTACTTCTTGGGATTGTCTCCCCCTTTGGGATTTACTGTAAGAACAGTCTCTTGTAAGCCGGAAGTTGTTTCTCGACCGCAAAACAACCGAATCGAGCCAAAGAAAAGACATAAAGAAAGAGAAAACAAACGAGAAAAAAGACGACAAGATGCGAGGCAGAGCACAGAGCAACAGCAGCGGCTCGAGCCGCTCGAGCGCATCGACCGCGGTCACGGGCGGAGAACAAGCGTGAGCGAGCCCCGGCCCCCGGGCCCGGATTTCCCCCCATTGAGACGGAGAGCGGTGCATGCTGACGTTCCGGCTTTTTGCAGGAGGCACTTCATCTTTGACCGAGGTTCGTGGAATCGAGAATGCAACCAAGGCCCGCTGTTGGGCTCCTTGAACACGCGCGCATATTACACCGAACTAACACATGTGCTTGTCCCCCGCATTCAGACTGGTACCCGGACCTCCCGCTGGTGATCCAGGCGAACCAGCTGATCATCGGACGCCTATCGCTGGGTTACCCGATGGCGGAGCTGGTCGTGGAGTCGGCCCGGAACGAGGCGGGCTGCAGCCCGGGCACGATGGCGGCCTACTTCCATCACGCGATCACGCTGGAGCTGGCCTGCCTGATGAGCAACGACACGGTGCAGATGGCGATCGTCAAGGGTGTGAGGGTATGAACCGTATCGCTTCTCTGGTTCCTTTGGTTTCTCTCTGTTCATTTGGGTTCTCTGTTGTTGTTTTTGGCGTCGAGCTCGCGGTCATCGGGTGAAACGGGTTGGCTTATGCCGGGGATATAACACTGGATGGGAACCCTGCCGTGCTTGCTGGAAAAGTATGGAGGGTGAAAACAGTTGCAATGGCGTATTACTAGTTACGGAGTTTCTGCCACGTACGAGGGAATTGCGCTGGGCGGTATGGCGAATTGGGATACCTGCAGCTCTGGTAATTCACTTGAAAATGGTGTTCGTTTTACGAAGCTGACATGCACTTTCGCTCTTGAATGATTCAATCGCCCAGTGATGCAGGGATAGAAGGTTTACTAACCAAGTGTAACCAGCAGCGGGAGGCCGTAGCTAATCACACATACGACCGACATGGAACCACAGAACAGCGATGACAATGGCCGCGTGCTGGACGCAACAGCGAGAGGACTCGGGATCACGGACCAGAATCAGCTAACCGTCTGTTACGTGGTCTTGGGGCTATGCAGAATCACGAGACCCGTCCCAGGAACGTTTACCAAGGCTGTTCTCTACAAACCTGCGACTAGGCACACATTCTTGAGGAGCAAAAACTTAGGACGATTGCCGGATTCCGGCATCGTTCGAGCGGACGATGCTCAGCGATGGCTTCTAGGCTGCCCGAGCAGTAGGGGTGATTCCGATAAGGATTTATGGGCGTATGAGCATACACAAAGAAACTGTTTCGGGTCAATAAGGAGCACTTGGTGATACAGGTTTTACGAGGTCAAAGGGGCGAGGGAGCCCGAGGTTGAATCAAAGACGAAAGGTGTTGCATCCACTGGTGATATCCTTTGGACGACGAGCTAGATAGATGGCAATGGACGTAGAAACGGCTCGTCGGTAGGATTGGATAGCCGTTGAGGAAACAAAACACACGCTTTGTGTTGTTTCTCTCTGTTTAACGGGTTGTCAGTTGTCACCCAAAGACATAATATATAGTATGTCTTACACCTCTGACATGGAACCATCGGGCGAGAGACGGACGAGTCCGGAGCCGGACTGACCTGACGCCCGTACGAGAAAGTCCCGAGAACGAGGAACGCGGGTTGGACCCACAGCAGCTGAAGCGGGGGAGACGGCATGGATGGTGAAAGGGGGGGGGGGGGGGGGGGGGGGGGGGGTGGGGTTTGTCTACCGTCCACCCGTCCACCTTTTGTCATCAGAAAATAGGTTTAGCTCGCAAACATGGCCAGCATCCTTTCTGCTTCCAAGTATTCAGGGGATCAAGCGGAACATGTAGCGTCTGTTAGTGTATCCGGAAGAGGCGGGGGGCGGACTGGACCTGCTCGGACTCGGGAGGGGCCAAGTGTGGCGGTGCTGGTGACATAATCATGTAGAGAGCGTCCATCCTTTTTCGGGCGCACTTATGTAATCAAGTGGCCACCTCCCCTTGTCAGAAGCCCAAAGGTACCTGAGGAATGTACCTGTGAATAGTATCCACAGGGTTAGACGGATACGGACAGTAAGTGTATGGGATTCTGCGGTTTCCATTCGTTGGAGCCCGTACGAATCCACGTAAGCCGTTCGTCTGCAGCGACATCCAACGTCTCTCATTGGCCCGTCTCAGTAAAAGGAAAAAAGGGACCTCTAGCAATCGGGAGTTCGGCCACTTAGTAACTGCGGCTGCACCGCCTACAGTAGGTTATGTAGATAAGGTACTTGTGTACATAGTACATACCTACTTAGGGAGCTAGAGTCCCTACACTGACTGGGTCGGACGCTGCTGCTGCTGCTGCTGCACTGCACGGAGGCCGGCAGCACTATGTACAGTACACTACACCTCCACGTTTAGTGTCCATCCCATGACAGATCACGAAGTTTCGTGTTTCGACATCATCATCAACCATTATTTCCTACCCATCCCGACATCCAGCCTTCCTCCGTCGCCTGCGGTAATGCCATATCGGACACGCACCCTTACTTAGCTCGGTCAATGTCTGCTTGCTCGATAAGCAGCATCCATGGGCTCCCCTTCTCTTCGGTCATAGTACATTTCGACTTGCGTTGTGTTGCGTTGCGTTGCGTTGCGTTGCCGCTGCTTTCCACCATTCACTCCTTTCCCGCATCTCCGCCTGCGTACGACCGACTCCGATACCACTCGTTACTCCTCCCTACACCGCGACGGGTGTGCCATAGACGGCTCCCGTCGACTACCTCTTTGACCCTGCTTTCCGCTGCTACTCGGCACCGGCAAGACGACCGCGACCATGCCTTCCGACCGCCATCAACGGTACGATTCCGTACCGCCCATCCCCAGTTACGATGAAGCCCTTGCGACCGGCGGACCCGCAGATCCAAACGAATGGCAGATGCCGCGCTCCCCGATAGACGACCGCTCCCAGAACGAGACCGAGTCGCAGTCGCTACTCAACAGAAATGGCGTTGCGACGTCCTCACGCCGCCCCAACGGCTACCGTCCGCCAACGGTCGAGTCCGAAGACGAAGAAAGCGCATGGGGGAGCGACGGCGAGGGCGACGAGACCGCCTACGTGCGCAGAGAAATGCAGGAGCTGGAAATAGGCCATCCCGACGACGACAGATCGCGCCCTTCACTATGGGGCAAAAGGATACCCTTCTCCCTTTCCTTGCCGCAATGGCGCTCTTGGCGATGGAGGCTGCCAAGGCTGCGCCCGACCATCCGACTACCCTCCGGCCCGAGCCAGAGTTCAAACGATACCAACGACGCGAACGCGAGGACGACGACAACGACGACGACGGCGACGATGCCGCGGATTACACTGCCGCAGTGGGACAAGGATAAGGCGCGGGTAGCCATCATCATCTTTGCCCGCGTCTTCGCCGTCGTCTTTGTCATGGGCATTCTCTACGTCCTTTTTATGAGCGATCTTTTCACCAGCATGGCCAGGCGCATGAACGGCGGACTGCGATTCAACCCCGAAGACGTGCGCATGTTCGTGCAGAACAACGTCGAGGACCGCAGGATGAAGGCCTCGGTCGCCCATTATACCAAATACGCCCACATGGCGGGAACCGAGGGCGACTACGCCTTGGCCATGGACGTCGAGTCCATGTTCACCAGGGCCGGCCTGGATTACGTCAACATCGACGAGTACTACGTATACCTGAACTACCCCAAGGCCGGAGGACGCGCCGTCGAGATCCTGGGTGGCGACGGGAAGCCCAAGTGGACTGCGAAGCTCGAAGAGGAAGAGGTTGGGGGCGAGGCCGCGGGCCACCAGACCTTTGTCTTCCACGGCCACTCCAAGTCGGCAGACGTCAATGGGCCCCTCATCTACGCCAATTACGGCGCGAGGTCCGACTTTAAGAAGCTGGCCGACAGCGGCATCGACACAAAGGGCGCCATCGCCCTCGTCCGCTACTACGGCTCGCAGGGAACCCTTGCCCTCAAGGTCAAGGCGGCCGAGGAGGCGGGCTTTGCCGGGTGCATCGTCTACAGCGACCCGGCCGATGACGGCTTCCGCCTCGGCGACGTTGCGCCCAACGGCCGCTTCATGCCCGCCGACGGCGTCCAGAGAGGCTCCGTCGCGCTGTCCAACTGGGTCCTCGGCGACCCCCTGACCCCCGGGTGGGAGAGCAAGAAGAGCCTGCCGCGCATGAAGCCCGAGGACAGCAAGGGTCTGGTCAAGATCCCGAGCTTACCCCTGGCCTGGCGCGACGCGCAGATCCTGCTGCAGCACCTCAAGGGCCACGGCGAGAAGGTGCCCAACGAGTGGGCGGGAGGTGTCCCCGACGTCGGCGAATGGTGGACGGGCAACCTGTCGTCGCCCATCGTGCGCCTGAAGAACGACAACGACGTCGTCGCGGAGAAGGGCATCTGGAATGTCTACGGCAAGATCGAGGGCATCGAGCAGGATCAAAAGTCCATCATCATCGGCAACCACCGCGACGCCTGGTCCTTTGGCGCCACCGAACCCCACTCGGGCACCGCCATCATGATCGAGATGGCGCGCATCTTTGGCTCCCTCGTGGCCAAGGGCTGGCGCCCGCTCCGGAGCATCGAGTTCATGTCGTGGGACGCCGAGGAGTACAACATGGTCGGCTCGACCGAGTTCGTCGAACGCAACGAGGAGCTCCTGAGGCAGAACGCCTATGCCTACATCAACCTGGACTCGGCCGTCGCCGGCACCGAGTTCCACGCCGCCGGGTCGCCCGTCTTCAGGCAGTCCGTCTACCGCGTCATCGACCGCGTCTTTGACGCGAGCCTCAACGCCTCGCTCCGCGGCCTCTGGGACCAGCGCGAGTCCGACCTGGAGGACCTCGGCATGGGCGGCGACTACGTGCCGTTCCAGAACATTGTCGGCACCAGCGCCCTCGACATCGGCTTCCGGGGCTCGCGCTTCCCCGCCCAGTCCAGCTACGACAACTACGAGTGGGTCAACCGCATCGGCGACCCGGACTTCTCGTACCACGTCATGATGGGCCAGGTCGTCGGCCTCCTGCTGCTCGAGCTCGCCGACAAGCCCATCCTGCCGTTCGACATGATGGCGTACGGCGACCGCATCGAGCGCTACGTCAACGACCTGTCCAACTTTTGCGAGCACAGGGGCGCGAGCGCGCAGGACAAGTTCTCGCTGGAGCCCCTCAAGCAGCTCGTCGACAAGGCCAAGAACAACCTCAAGGCCTTTGCCCTGTGGGAGATGACGTGGGAGAGCACCGTCATGGGCGGCGGCGGTTTCGAGTCGGGCGAGATGGGCGACAAGCGCCTCCAGTTCAACAACCACATGGCCGACTTTGAGACGGCCCTGCTCGACCTCGAACAAGGCGGTGGTGTAAGTTGGCTAGCTCCTTTGCATATCTGCCCCCTTCCCTCCTCCACCTCTTCCTCCTCCTTCTCATCCTCATTCTCATCCTTCCCCACTCCTCCGACTACGCTGACACGTATCTAGATGCCCGACCGCCCGCAGTTCAAACACGTCATCTTTGGGCCCCAGGCCTGGTCTGGCAACAAGCCCGTCACCTTTGCCGGCATCCGCGACGCCGTCGAGGCCGGCGACTGGGAGCTCGCCAACAAGATGGTCGCCAAGACGGCGCGTATCATCCGGAACGCGACGACCATGCTGCAGGAGTGGGAGAAGAGCGCCGAGAGCTGAAGACGGCCTGGCTCCCCTGACCTTTCCCGGCCTGCCGCTGAATGTTTTTTGAGCCTCATTTGCTGTTTTTCCTTATTTATGTTCCCCCATGTTTCTATATCTCGAGACCCCTCTCGGGGGGACGAGGGGTTGTTTCCTCCCTCGTTTTACCTCTCTCTGACCGACTGTGTTGGAGCAACAATGTTTCCTGCTCCCTCCCCTTTCCCTCGCCATAACCGAGGGAGAGGGGGAGGGTCAGTAGACAACTACGGCATACGGCCGCCCGCCGTCACCCCCCAAAATATGTCTTCTATGTGTATCCCGTCTCACTCTGTCATCTTGGGACCCCTCGGGGCATTTCCCGGGAGCAGCAGCAGCACCCGCCAGACCCCGTCTCTCGTGGTTTTCTTTTTTTGTTCCCCGGCATTGCAAGGAGTTTGGGGGTTTTCCGTTTGTATTTCCCCCCCTTTTGGTTTTCCACTGCTTATTTCTCGAGTCTTGGTTTTCTGTCCCCCTCCCCCTTTCTGTTCGTCGATAGGTGTCGGTAGTGTGCACATCAGAAGACGTGTTGGGCTAGCTGACGCCCCCTCTCCCTCCCACTTCCTCCCACGTATACCGAAGCGAAGAGAACAATGCAAACATCAATCGCCCCGGAGCTGCGGAAGCGGAGAGAGGACGAGGACATGGTGGATGTACGTGTGGCCTCGAGTGTGGTTCTGAAAAGCTGCCTCGCCTGGATTCAGTGGTTGGATTCAATGGCACGAAAGGGCGGGGGAGGATATGAAGGAGAGGAGAGGAGAGGAGAGAGAGAGAGAGAGAGAGAGAGACGAAACAGTGTACGTATCCGGAGAGGTTTCCCGCTCCGCTGCCCGGCTCCCCGTACGGACGCAGCAGATATATAGAGAATCATGGACCGGCGTTCCATATCAATACAGCAAATCATGCCTGGCATCTCACAGCGTCCCACGGAATCCATGGCCAGCGACGACGTGCAAACGTGGTTAGAAGAAAAGACATGAATAGTTGGATCGCTTCAATGGGGGGGGGAGGGTGGAAAAAGACATGTGTACGCATATGTACAACTAAAAAAGGCTCCCACCCACACCAGCCTCACATGCAACAAGTTAAAATAAATAAATAAATAAAAAGGAGGTTTCTTTTCATCCCGCTCTCTCTCTCTCTCCTTCGCTCTCCTCGTCCGTTGCATGCATGCGCTTATCGTATGAACACGTCCTTCTCTGTCCTTGCGTCTCCCGGTTTCCGGGCCTTGCGCCCTTCCGCCGCTAATTAAGAAAGAAAAAAAGAAAAACAAAACCCCAAGCTTCTAGTCATGGCTTTCGTTTACATTCTCCCTGCTGTCTCTCTCCCTCTCTCCGTGCGGCACGTCACGAGCGGAAAGAGTGGCATCGTATCCCAAGTTATCCTAGGTGGTGACAATTGCCCCCTCCTCATTTCGGGTAGAGGACAACGCCCTCGTACTGCCGGCCCTTGATGCTTTCGAGAATGTGGTAAAAATGGCGCTTGCTGTTCTCGACCGAGGCCGAGTCTTGCTGGTTGCCTGCGAGGTTGGAGTGGATGAGCTCGATGAGACCGTTGAGGTACTTGGTCGTGACCTGGCTTGGGGTTAGAAAAAGCTGCAACATGGTCACGGGAGCATGGAATCGCGGGAGAGCTTACCGCCGCGTTTTGCTGCTCAAAGTAGTAGACGTATCTGTCCAGGATCTCGACAAAGAGCTCAATGGACGTCGCCGTCTCCATGCAGGAGTCGGCGACACGCAACGCCCTTTGGAGACATTCAAGCACTCTCTTGCCGTCACGGTACAACTGCGATAAAGTCAGTATTAATGGCATCCGACACGTCGTTTGGATGACATACCCCGGTCTCGTCAGCCTCTCCGTTGGCAGCCATCGGCGTGGCCCACCAGAGGTGACTCGCGAGGTAGACAGCGCGGCACTGGTCCGGCTTCCGCAGGAGCTTGCTGCCGTGCTGGGCGCACTTGGTGATGAGCGTGTCGTAGTTCTCCTTGCCAAAGTTCCTCGTCTGGTGCAGCGCCGTCGCGATGACGCAGACGGCCTGGAACTGCGCCTTGGAGTCCGAAATGGCCTCCTCATAGACGGTGAATGCCTGCGCGAAGAACTCGTAGGCCACCTCCTCGAAGCCCGTCATGTCGGCCGTCTGTCCGGACGCGCAGAAGAGGCGCAAGGCCAGCTCGGCCGCGCCCGCGCCGTTAACGCGGGTGTACAACGTGCTCAGGGCCGAGTGCATGAACTTGAACAGCGCGTTGCTCTGGGTTTCCCAGTTGTCCTCGTAGTGCTCGCGCATCTTGAAGCGTCTGGCCAGCTTCATGCAAGCAGTGATGAGCGGGGGCGTCGTCGTGCGGATCCTCTCGTTGCCTTCCGAGTAGGCCTTGCGAGTCATCTGCAGCAGACGGAACTGTGTGTCATTATCCTCGCCGTTGATGAGGTGGACAATCCTGGCCAGCCAGCCCTGCTCCTCCATCGTCTCGTCCGTCTCGACGGCGCGGCGCTGTGCGACGCCAGGGTAGTTGGAGGGCGCCTGGGAGCCCTCCTTGATGAGCACCTTTAGCACCTCCAGAACATTCTCCAGCTGATTAGGGGTCGAGATCCGCGTCTGGTCTCGGAGAAGGGTGCGAGCCACCTCGCCGGCGACGGCACGGCGTGTGGGATACGACTGGGACTGGAAGAGGGGGACGTAGGTGGGGAGAGAGAGGGCGGTGAAGATGGAGAGATATCGGTTGAGGGGCGCTTGGAGCAGAGCCAAAAGGCTTTGCTGGGCAGGGGGTGAGTGCAGATCGGCATTGTTTGCGTTTTCTCTGACTTTGATGGTGCCGTATTCGAGGATCTGGTTGACAAAGTCCAGACGTTCGGGGTAGATGTTGAGTGCCAGATTTGTCAGCGAGCACAGCAGCGCTATCGTGTCCTGGATGGGCAGATGCTGCGCCTCGACGAGGTTCTTGACTTGGCTGAAGAAGATCTCGTAGAGCTGTACGTTCTCCGGGATGCCCTTCTCCGGCGCGCCCCCTTCGCCATTGACGGCGGTGGCCTCGGTGTCGGCAATCGACGGGGTCGGATCCTCTGGGGGCGGGAGGTCCTCTGCTGCGCGAGCTTCGTTCTCGTCGCCGGGTGGGTTGGCGCCGTTGGTACCGAAATCGACGGCTTTGCTAGGGTCGTTGATGTCCGAGTGGCCACCGGCTGCGTCTTGGCCGTTCTTGTTCAAGCTGGTCTTTTCCAACAAGGCTGCCAGCGCCTCTTCCTCCAGCTTGGCCCGGTCGGCCTCCGTGTCGTCCTTGGACTCGCGCTCAGCGTAGTCCGAGAGGCGATCCATCAAGCCAATCACGATAGCCTTGACGTTTACGTGCGGGTTCAATCGAGAGACGGCGCCAAGGAACTGGTCCAGGGTGTGGAGGTGGAAGTCGTCCGGGAACACCTGAGTGATGACCTCCAAGAGATACTCCTGAGCCAGAACGTCGCGACATTGTACGACCTGCTCCAGCAGAGGGGCGAGAATGCCCGACTTGTATGTCTCCAGGTCCACCAGCTGGCTGAGTCGCACAATGTTGCTTCCGACGAGAAGCTGCAGCTCCTTTCTTTCTCTCGTCCGCTGTTCGCGCTCGCGCGAGTGGCCCTGATGCTGTAGACGTACCCAGAGCTTGTTCATTTCGACAAAATTGGTGAGGATGAAGTTGATCGAGTCGGACAGGTTGCCCTCGGGGCCGTCGCCGTCGCCCGTGGGCAGATAGTCTCTGGCCTGGCCCGACAGGTAGTATCGGAGGAACAAGCCGCGGATGGGATGCTGTACACCTCTGCTCATGTCCATCATGTCCTTCATGAGTTCCTTGACGGGGGCGTCGGGAATCGACATGTAGGCAGTGCCGACAGTGATCATGAGGTACAGGCGCGGAACGATGTTGCCGGCATATTGAACAAGCTCGTAGAGGTCGGCGAGGTGGTTCACGGGATGGTTCTCTCGGAGATGGACGGACAGATAGCGCAAGGCGTCGAAGACGGCCATGTAGAGCTCGTAGTACTGCTTCGGACCAAGGCTGCTCGTGCGCAATTCGGAAACCAGGGTAGAGCTAGGCGCGAGGGGTCGATTGGTTAGTCTGGGCGCATTAAGGGTCACGACGACGGCGGGCGAGGCTCTCTCGAGGAGTCTCCGGGGGTCGGATGGCAGAGGATGACGTACCAGCACTTGAGGGCATCCATGAGCTTACTCGGGGTGTCGAGGCATTTCCGCATGAGGGCAGTCTGCTGGCGCACCGCAACCAGGGCATCCTCCAAGAGGCGCGCCTGGTCTTCAGGCGGTACCGGAGTGGCAGACATGTCGAGGTAGAACCGGCGGGGTAGTTATCGATCGAGGCGATGTAGGGGGGGGGGCCTTTTTAGTAGAAGCTCATGGAGGGGGGAAGAAACGACTGTTCGGCGCGGTAGACGGGGTGTTGAAGCAATTGCGCAACGAGGCGGGACACAGGGGTTCGACTTGTGTCGTCGGCGCGGGTGCGGAGGGAGAGGCAGGAGGTGAGGGTTGGGAGGTTGAGGTCGAGTTGGGATGCGTTGAAAGGCTGACGACTGACGACAGAGTCAGGTTAGCTGGCTCCAGGCAGGTTGCTGCTGGTGCCGGTGCTGGTGCAGGTGCTGGTTGGTGAGGTAAGGTCGGACGGCGGAGCTCTCACTATCAGTGTGGCTGGAGAGGGGCCACTGGATGGCACGGAGTTCCTTGAAGTGGAGACGCACGTCTGGTTCTTTTGCCTGTGATGGCAGCCGAGAGAATCTACACTAGGTAGGTGCTTGGATGCGAGATTAGCTAATGCCCATAGCGCTTAGGTAAGATGATGGGCACCTCCCTACGTCGCCATCGCAGGATCGGAGTGGGTCGGCACGTGATGCTCACCCGGGCAGGGCGGGGCACCATCCGGAACCAATCCCGGTTCCCGCGCTGCTGCTGCAACTCCGACCGGGGAACAGAACTCGAACGGAACCTTTGCATGGTCCGCTTCGTATCGCATACTCGTAGTCCAACACATAACGACAACAACATCCATGTCAATGTCAGTCTCGCCAAGTACAACGGTGCAGCGATAGACAAATCCGGCATCACAGTCGAGGGTTTCTCCCACCCAAAGCGATTCTTCGTCAAGTCAAGGCGCATAAACACAAAATAAATCTCGAGGAAATAGCAGCCGTGCTCGCGTGCCTCCAGTGTCCCGAAGCAAGTTTCCAGTAAATCTAATTTAGATTCAAAGACCCCCCCAAACTCCTGCTACTTGATCATGTTCGCCTAGAGTCGACTCCTAAAAACGCCGGCCAAATCCCTTCCGTGCTACCTGCATGCTCCCAAATGGACCTCCCCACATATACTGAATTGGTTCGTTCCCATCGATTCAACGAGATGGTCAAAATACTCATCATTTGTCTGCTTCAGCCAACCCCCCGCTGGCGAGGCTTCTCAGACGCCCTACTCAGGCCGATGAAACAGCTATCGCCGGGAGCCCGCAGTCCGTCCGTAGAAAGTCGACCAGCGCCGTGCCAATGGAAGCCGAGAAGGCCGCGTACAAGATGGTCGAGGTCGTGCCCGGGGTACGGAGACGGCGCATGTGGGGTACGATCTCCAGCTGCTCGATGCCCTCGACCCGCTGCAGCTCGGCGATCCACTCCATGCTGTCGTGCTTGATGAGGGCGAGCAGCCGGAGGTCCGACACGCCCAGCTGCTGGGGACCCTCCCACGCCGCCGCCGGCTCGCCCCCCTCCACGACGATCCTGACCCTGGGGACCATCTTGTCGAGCCCCCGCAGGTACTTGCACATGTTGGCCCAGTCCAGCCGGTCGCTCTCGCAGTAGTACAGCGGGCCGTCCTTGCGGACCGTGATCTCCCTGATCGCGGCCCGCGAGACGGGCGTCAGGTCCCCGAGGAAAGGGACGACCGCCTCGACGTCGCTGCCAAAGTCGAAGCCGTGGAGGCCGTACAGCATGTGGCTCGTCTCGCGGTGGATCTGCCGGTTGACGGCCATGATGGCCGGGTGCATGGTCGTCCCGGACGCCAGGTGGTACGTCGTCTCGAAGCACTGGCGGTGGAAGGATCTCTCAATGACCCGGTACTGCGACCGGCGATAGGTCTTGAGAATGTCCATGGGCAGCTGGTGCATCGCTTTGTTGCGGACGGCGAGCCTCCTTTCTCCGCCGTCGTCCAGTAGGTGCTCATAGATCATCATACGGATTTCGGCGGGAATCCGCATCAGATGCGACTCGTCTTTATCCATTTCGCGGGGTAGAGGGGTGGATATCGGGGGGTCGGAACCTGGGGGGCGGCGGCGGCGGCAGAACAGGAACAGGAAGCCTTTCTTCCAAGCGTGTAGCGGAGATGCAATTCGGATCACAACACAGCCAGCAGTGACAACATGAGAGAGAGAAGCTAAACGCCAGAGACGCGGCGGGAGAAGCAAATGTCACGAGAACGCTCCCCAGGAACTACAGAGTGCGCCGATGGATGGTCTTTATGGACATGCTTTTCCCTGCGACAACCCCATACCGAATTGGTACACTGATCCATCAAGGTGCTGACATGCGTCGTCTTCCGAGTCCGACTGGTTACCCGCGAATCACCAGCGTCCCTGCATCAAAGACAACGCCCGCAGCTGATCCTCCCCCCTCACCAAGATACGTATCCAAGGCGGTCCCTTCTTGATAATACTTTACACAGTCGGAAAAACACAGTACAAGTATTATGCCTAAAACTCAACACAATAGAAGCTTTCTAGAAAGAAGCACGATGCTATAGAAGGCATCCAGGTCTTAACTACCTTAGTAGCTGAGTTTACAGTTAGCAATCAGGGTTTAATCTTAACTACCCAGGAGCTTTAGTCAGCATTCTAGTGCGCTAAACCCCCTTACTCACGTAGGTAGGTACATAGAGGTCAAGAGGTTTAGAGCACGTTTTGAAACCATAAGGTGCTATAAACTCAACGTCAATGTGCCTGTAACTGACTCGTATAATCATCACACTACACACAAATGCAATCTTCTATAACTACAGCCCAGCCTTATATACTGAGTAATACTCACACAGCTATAACCCCTAAGAACTGGTCAGAAGCTGGGCTCACACTATGTCCCTTCGAACAGGGGATCATCCCCCGAGACAACCTTGAGGACGGTGGAAACAGCCCGCCCCCGGCCAGCGGCTCTGTCTCCCCCTCTCGAATATCATTTGCTCTCGTCGACTCTGGCCGTCAAGGTCCCCTTGTTGTTGGCGGCGGATCTTCCGACCTCCCGACCAGGCTGTTTGCACTGCGCCAACAAGACTCGCCAACGTGCCCGTAAGCAGCAGCCAAGCTGCTCGGTTGCAACGTCGAGAACAACGGCGGTCCTGCACGATAACGCACTAGGACACGCAATGCGCCCTTGTTAACCACCTTCCGTCTCTTTCCTACTGCTTACCCCTTGCATGGCAATGGCAATGGAGACAGACACAGAGTACACTAAGCAGCCCATTTGCTAGCGTCTGCGCTCTGTCAGCCCCGAACGTATGTAGGGCCAATCACCTCGGCCTCTCACCGTTCGGCCTGGCTCCGGGTGATGGTCCCACATCGTAGTCAGGACACGCGGACGGCCGGCCATCAAGCCTCCAAGTGGCTGGGTGCACGCATGCTGATCTCACATGTAGGGCGATATCTGATCAATCATGACATTGGCGTTGAGCTATCTGTAGCCTCAACTATTCTGGTAGCCGGCGATTTATATCTCGTCTGACGCATCCCGCTTAACTCGGCTTCCACAACGCACCCAGGCCCTTGGGTCGCATCGGCAAGTCGCTCTCAGGGGGATGTTCATGGTGACCAACTGCGTATGATTACTTGCACTCAGGTGCCCAAGAGGTGTCACTAGCAAAAAGCAATAAGCGGCTGGGGTGAATCACGTTTCACTCGACGCCCAAGGACTATTCTCGTATCGAGATAAGACATCTCGACTGTCCAATTTCCTGCAACGTTTGTGCACTGATCGTCCTTTGGGCCTGCAGTCCTTCGTCTGGCACCCCGCTGCCTGTCGTCCAGGGTCTCCAGCCATCGCCGCATCGGAACCAACAGGATCAATGCCGACCCTGTAGGGAATGAGGTCTGGGAGGGCCGTAAGCAGATTCGGCGTGCTCATGCTGCCGGCGGAACATACTCCGCCAACTTGTTCTGTCGCCATTGGGTTGGTCCCAACGGCACTTGCCAGCAATTTTTACAAAAGCCCAAGAAGTCAGCCTCAGCTGACTGTCCCAGACAGGGGTGCCGATAGCCCAGGTGGCTATTTAGCTCTCTCTTGACGGCCTAGCTTTCGAAAGCTTCTGCTGACGAGAGATCTGGGAATTTTGCTGCCCCTTCATCATGAGCATCTTAGGACGGCCAGGCATACCCGGCAGCTATCCCGATCTATATGCCTTCCTGGGTCCCGTCACTATGATTGCGGCCCGACTCTATGATGTGTGCCTAAACTCGGATATCTGATCTACACTTTTACAACACTTTTCGAGGACCAAATCACCGGTTCGACAGCTATGCATACCGGAGAAAGCCTTCTTGTACTAGGCCGCGCTGACATCGGAAGCGCACTGACTTAACCTTGCTGCCGTGACCGGGTGCGTGCGGATAGTTGGATACGGGACACGGAACTTGAAATATAGCACTTGTCCTCTGACATTCTGCAAGATCACGGGAATATCTGTCTGGAACGAGAATGTCTATGGCAATGACGGTGAAGGAAGGCAGTTGCGGGTTGCCATCTTGAATCGCACAATACGGCTGGTTGTTGTCGGCGCAATCGTAACACACAATGTTTCACGCCTTGTTGGCCCCTGTTTTGGCCAAATCTGTCAGAAACAACCAATAAAACCCAATAAAAACCTTGCTGGCTCTCTGTTGTCTCTGGTATAATTAGGAGTTATCCAATCCACCACCTAATCAGGTAGATCGATCCTTGCTATCCATACCTTGTTGGGTGCTGTTTTTGCCGAGCTTCCCAATCATCACTGAAAAAAGCAAGACCCGCCTTGTTGGCTAAGTGGTATAGCGTCTCACTAGTATCCTAGTGTCATGAGAAGATCGGCGGTTCGATTCCGCCACGAGGCATTTCTTTTGATCCTGTCTGAGCACAATAGTGTTTTGTCCCTTTTTCGTTCACCATTATCAATGTACACTTTTGCCATCATCCTCTTAACGTTTGGTCTATCTTTCCACTGCTGTCAGTTGAAACTTTATTCCAGGTAGCATCTGCCGTCTCCTCCCCCCTTGCCAGGCAGGGCTCACGAGGGTAGGTAGGTTTTGAGTTTCTTTCTGTCATCTTGGTGCCGCTACCTACCTGCATGGCCGTTTTGCAACGCCTACGGATGAGCATACGTCCTTACTCTCCTGACGACACAGACAGACAGAGACAACGCGGGCTCCCTCAATAGGGGTTCTGCGCGCTTCAACCGAGAAGACTAGGTACCCATACCATACCACTCGGCGCGCCCTCATTTCGGCCCTACCAGGCGAAGGGAAAGACACCCTCCTAGCGCAGGCTCTCCGCCGAAACCCAGTCTCGAGGGCTGGTCCTGGTGGGGCCGGTGCAGACGCACGGCGGGCTGTGCAGGACGGGAGAAGACTCAGGGATTGCTGCTGCGCCCCAGCAAGTGTGGGTGGTCACTGGCCAGTGAGTGGTGAGTGAGTGAGTGAAGTGGTCTTAGGAAAAGGAGGGGGGAGAACCCCGAGTCCTCAGCATAGTGGATGATCCGCGCTCGTGCAATCAATTGACCTTTTGACATTCTGACTCTGTGTATCTGGGTTGGGCTTCACATTTCCGGGACGGGACGGACGGAAATTGATTGCTAAAAGGTCATTACGCAATAGCTTCATAGCATACCGCCTCCATCAATGCACGGCTATAGGGTTGTTGCAGGATGCGGAATGAGAGCATCTTCACTCTCTCTCCCCTTATAGACAGCGACCTGGAATCGACACAAGGCCGTTCGTTAGGTTGTCTTGGCCCCATGTCCAGGCCAAGCGACACACGTTTCAATATGGTCCAAATGTGACCTACTACTGGTCGAGGCCGTTAGAGATTCACTAGTCGCTAGAGAAGCAAGCGAGGTAGGGCGCCGTGGGTGTTCTGACCTGTTAGCATTCATTCAACGTTACATCGGGTTTCACGTGTTGTTCGAATCCCCCCCCCCGAATGCGCTCGATAACAACGCTGCTGCTAGCTCTGCGGTGAAGCCAGCAAGCATATCAATCTTTGTTCGTTCATCGGACCAGCCGGTCGTTTGCCCTAACTAGCTAGCCTACTTACTCTCACGGCTATTCGCCACATGACGTCCACATAGTGTACACTATTTCGTATAGCGTGCGTCTCTTCCGACCGACAACACGTCCCGGTCGGGGAGGGACCGTCGTGTCTTGCCGATCGGGACCGTTCTTGGAAAGCATATTAAGTAGCAACAAGCGCGGGAGGGCGGCCACCGGTTAGCGGCACCTCGACTCCTTCGACTTGGACTAGCGGCGGGGGCAGGGCCGCAGAAAATGAAAAAAACAGAAGACCGCCGGCGATGATAGACTGGGGATCCAGAGCATAATTACGACATGTATGACAGCTGTGGATCTTCCCTTGGCCGCGCCTGTATGACTCGTGGGTACTCGGTAGGCCGAGGAGGCCGAATTTACACTGCCATGTACCGCGTAGAGAGGGAAGCGAGAGCAAAGAGGGAACAGCTTGAAGGCTTCCAAGGCCTAGCAGGTAGATGATCGTACCCATTGTGCGAGTGTCGTGTCCGGTCTGTGCCGCCCTCCACCCCCCCTGGTTCGAGATCCTTGATGTTCCCTGTCATCGGACAGTTGGGAAACCATCCCAGACCCCAAGACTCGACCGGACTGGACTGGCCTTCTTCATCTCTTTGGACAGTTGGACTGTGCTCTTGTCTCGTTCGAATTCCATTGCCCGTTATCTGCCAGATCCGGCCTCTTCAGCCCTCCCTATTCGACGTCGATCCAAATTTGCACAATATTGAATGTGCAGGAAGATTGGCCCACCCAACATACACTGACAAAGCTCGGGAAGAACCCGTAACGATTTCGAGACTTGAGGTACTCGCGTGAGGAAACGGAAAACAAGACGCCACGAAAACTCGACGAGGCAACGATCATACCTCGTTCTGCTATCTGTATGGTGGAAAGGAACATGGGGTAGAAGGGAATCACGTTGCTTGACGGAACACGACGCTCCAAACACAACACCCAGCGAGGGAGCGGAACCATTCTATCGACTGTTTTTCGCCCCCCTTTACACGAAACCCTTCGCACTGCTTTGCCCGCGCGCGATACGCCGCCCGCCGGAGGAGGGCAAACACATACACAAGTCGAACATCAGCAAGGCCTTCACAACCACCTAGGTACCCGGCGACCGCGGCGATGACGACGACATCCGACCCCAACCCGTTGACGACGCAACGAGGGGGGGCACCCCTGACGACCGTCTTCACGACGCCCGACTTCTGCAACTCGGCGTACTGGACCGACACGCTCACGCCGCCGCTGTCGAGCGTGGTGTGCATGCCGACGTCGTGGCACCAGGTCTTCGACTACGGCTGGGGCTTCTACTCGCCCGCCATCTGCCCGTCCGGCTACACCGAGGGCTGCGCGTTCCCGACCTCGCTGGCCTCGAAGGGGGCCGACGGCAACGTCGGCCTCGGCGGGCCCGTCATCGCCGGCGAGACGCCGCGGCTGTGCTGCCCGACGGGCCACACCTGCTACTCGGACACGACCTCGTTCGCGTACAGCAAGTGCATCTCGACCCAGCCCACCACGACATATCACGACATCAACAACAAGCTGACGTCGCGGCTCGCCCTCGTCTTCGCTGTCCAGGTCCGGTGGCAGCAGTCGGACCTGTCCATTCTCCAGACGAACCCTACCGTCCCGGGTGCGACGTACACGGCGCCAGCGACGGCGGGCAGTGGCACATCGGCGACGGCCAAGGCGACGGCGACGGGAAGCGCACCGACGGCGAGCGGGTCGCCGACGACGGCCCTATCGGACAGCGGTTCCTTCTCGGGGGACGACGGCGGCGGCGGTGGCGGGGGGATCTCGGTGGGCACGACGGTTGGGATCGCGGTCGGCTCGGTCGTGGGGACGCTGGTGCTGGCCTTTGTCGGCTTCATGCTCTGGTGGCGGCGGCGGCGGAGGCGGGAGGCCGGCGACAACCGCGACAACCGCGACCACGACGACGGCGGCGACGCCAAGTCGGACACCATGGCGCTGGCGCACAAGTCGTCGCTGCTGGACGCCATGTCACCGAGCACGGCGGGACGGCCGGGGACGGGGACGACGGTCTTCGGGGACGCGCCGCACTCGCCGGCCGCCACGCAGCTCGACTCGACCAACGTGCTGGAGATGGAGGCGATGGAGCGGCCGCAGGAGCTGCCGGACGACAACGCCGTCTTCGAGATGGAGGGCGACATGCCGGGCCCGCCGCTGTACCGCGAGAAGGAGGGGTTGTTTCTCCGTTGACGGGCCTTGTGTGTGTGGGCGTGGACTTGTCGGGCCGTCGCCGTCGTCTATCCATTTTTACATTTACACATTATATCCTGTATTTCCAGCGCCGGAGTTCTAAGAGGGAATGGATGGGATCGCAAGCAGCTCGGGAGATACCCCCTCAGGTTTGCTACCGTTGGAAGGGCAGTGCTTTTGAGAGCAGCAAGAAAGGCAATTGTTTTTAGGGATAATTCTAATCAAATACGAACCTCGATCGTGTCCCACGGTTAGCTCATACTTGGTGAGTTGGGCGTCCTTCTCATGTTGAGCCTGGACCCGAGGGGTTTCATCTAAAAGATCCAGGGTTGTCTTGCTGGCAATGACTGCAGCAATGGGGCAGTGCGGTCCCTCATGCCAAATAATCAATCTATCAGAGGTAATTCAGAACCCCCCCACCGTCGATCGGACAAGCTCAACGCACCGCAACTGTACCTTTTGAAAGCTGTTACTGATCACGATGGTATTCAAAGTTTGATGGGCTCTGTGGATGGATGGCCGCTGGCTATGCTTACACTGAGCATACATGATATGTCACGTAACAAAACGACGCCGTTAGTTACATGGCAGTAACTAACGCTTATATATCCCACCTGACACACCCCCCAGACTTGACTTGACCAAGTCGATCTGAACTCTTTTGAAGTTGGATACCTAGCTGGGTACATCTCGCCAGGCATAGGTGGTTCAGACCGTGCGTATCCCATGACTAGAGGTCAACCAGGGATCCTCGTACTTCTAGTAAAGATTATAGGAATCGAACCTATTATGTTTGAGACTCAGCGAAAGCTACTGACTGTACCATTCTGGCACAACAGCGGGTAGTAGCTGGGCTCATAACTGTCACGTAACAAAACGAAGCCTTTAGTTACATGGCAGTAACTAACGCTTATATATCCCACGCGACATGATACAACTGGCCGGAGTTCTGAGCCTGAGGGAGTAATGGAGCCTTCAATCAGGTTGGAAGTCAATTATATTTCCCATGTAGTCACAGGAGCTAGAAGTAGCAAGCGACAATCGCCGTCAATTCAAATCTGATACCCGAAGGATTCTGGGGTCCATGAAACCGGAGTGACCGGCCAAGCGCTTCGGCAGTAAGCATGACCTGTGGAAAGAGGATAATTCTTGGTGAAAAGCATCGATGCGCTATAATTTCCGGGTCGAAACTAATCAAGCACAATCACAACCCCTAGGGATGGATTACTGGACCTAGCACGAGACGTTGGTCTATCAAAGAGTGATCAGACAAGCTTACAGTGCCCCCTGTTTGACAGGTTATGCCTTCACAGACTAGACGCAAGGGTGGCATGTGTAATAATCCTGTAAAATGATTGAAAAGTTCTGAAATTAGATTGGTATTTTGAGTGAGTGCGTCGATTGTTAATTATCGTGAAGCCAACCTCTTTGAATCCAGCAGCTTGTATCTACCTAATAGTATTACCTACTTATCCTCACATCTCTCAAGAACAGATCAATTGGAACAACTTGGCCACTTACCTGTGCTGTTTGCTTCAGTGATCGCCATGCGCCTCAACTTCATCACAAGCCTCTGCCTCGCAGCTGGCCTGCTTTTGGAACCTACCTTTGGCGCAGTAAGTTAGGCTCGTCATCTTTTTGTAAAGCTATCATAATGCTGTCTCAAACTCCAACTGACGTTGCAGTTCTTCAGATTCTCGTACGTCAGAGCTCCTGGACCTGGAAATCTCCGATTCTTACCTGCTTGCTACTATAGGGAAACAGCGCCTACACCATAGTAGATGGCCTTTCATTCTCTAAATCGGTTTATACAAAGGGCTACGAAAAAGGCAAAAAAGCTCTCGTTCGAGCTACGATCGATCCTTATAATTACAAGATTACAACTAGAGGAGCATGGACCGCTCTCGACACGACGGCAAACCGATTATATCTCAATCAGATCCTAATGGCGTTGTGGGAGGACGAAGGCTTGGAGCCGGAAGAGATGGTCTCTGCCGAATTCTCTTGGATCATCAACGAGCCCACGAAAGATGCAATTGCCCGTGCTCGTGGTCAGCTCGGTCTGAGCGGGTCCGAAACTGTCCGAGTCACCGAAGGCGAGACAGGATGGGACGAACTGATGTACTGTCCGTTCGGCAAGGTCGCACAGAGATTAGCAACTGACGCTGGCAAGTCGATTTTCTCCGTCACGGTGACAAATACTGGGCTTGATGAAATGACCTTTGAGTTTTCATAACCCACGCAAGAATCGAAAGTCTTGTTCGCCTGAGTTTTGATTTGACAGACAAGAAGACCTCTTGGCCTTTTTTACTAGGGTAGATTGAAGGGGTTCGTCGGGTACCGGATCTCGTACGCGCACTCGGACGAGGAATGGGAGGAGTTCCTAAAGCGGTTCACGGACGAGGCCACGGCGTGGGTCGATGGTGTCGACGGCGCGGCGGACGTGAAGCCGACGTGCAAACTGACGTGGATCGACGGGCGGGAGCACGGGATTCCGGAGGGCGACGTCGAGGCCGCTAGACGGTAAGGCTTCTCTTTCCCCGCCGGCCGGCCGTGGTGACGAAAACGAACATGAGGATACTAACGGAGCGCAGGCACTACGAGGCGTACAGCAAGTCGCCGGCCTGCGAAGACTTGCTCACGGCCAGGCAGATCTTCTTGGTCGCCGACAAGGCGTCCATCGACTCGTACCTCGAGCCGGTGCTGCAAGACGCCGCCGAGCCGGTCATCCCTCGCGGCGACTTGGGCGGTTTCGTGCTGGCCGTCGAGCCGGCCGGCGCGGAGGGGACGGACGACAGACGGCGTGGAAGGGGCGACGGGCCGCCGGGCGACGAGTTCGACAGCACCCTCAGGGTGCTCGGGGCGATCCTGTTTGATGACTTTTGGGCCCTGATCTTCCGGGGTGCGTTCCACATGAAGGATCTTGCCAGGATGGCCGAGATTCACCCCCGCCGCGTCTACACGGGACCCAGCGTGCCCGTTGAAAGGCGAGGGTGGCGGGACGCGGGGTGTTGGAGCTTGACGGCGTTCAAGTCGTTCGAGAAATGGAGGGCTCTCTGATACTTGAGTGTGACCTCCAACTCGGGTTAATGAGGGGTCAATGGCAGGTCAACTATACAGTTGATATATTGCTTTCATGAAGAGGGGAAGAGACAGACATCTTCCCACGACGCATCGTAGATATCTTCCGTTAGTAATGTGCTCAGCACGAGCCATGTGCCACTGAGTGGACAATTTAAAAATCCCATCTTCCAAGGATCAGTATAACTAATAGTGGGAAACATCAAGATATCGACACCTGCAGCTGAGGCTCAGCCTGTCGATATGATATGATCCACACATAATTGGATCAGCACAAAAGTCTTCCACTCGTGTCGACAAGGGACAAATGGAAAAGGATAAATAAATAAGTTCTGATGCGAGTCGAATTCAAGACCCACTTCCGACCCATGCCCGTGATGCTAATAGTACAAAAACACGCTGTGCCAGATCATGACTCCGTGGACGAGACGGACGTGACGTCTCTCCTGTGCTTGTCCCAAGGGCTCCCGCCCTTATTCGTCGGCGTGTCGGCGTGGTGGCTCGCGATCTTGGTGTCCACCGGCGCCTGGCGCTTCTTGTCCTTGTCCTGACCACCCCCCGTGCCGAAGAAGCCCTGCAGCTTCTCCCCGACGCCGGAGCTGTTGGAGCTGCTGGCCGTATCTTTGGCGCCGCCCCCGCCGCTGCTCTTGCCTCCGCCGAGGGCCCCCGTCGCCGTCGACGACCCGGGGGTCATGGACGGGCCATGCGTCTCGATCGCCCTCGTATTGGCGTTGCCGCCCCCGTAGCCCCCGCCGATCTGCCCGGCGTCGTCGGGGAACTTCTCCTTGGGCCCCTTGGGCGCGCTGCGGCGGTCTGCGCTCGTGCCGCTCTGGTTGCCGGAGCTGAGCTCGGCGCCGCCCGTGTTGTTGTTGAGGCCCACGCCGGCGCCGCCCAGGCCGTTGTCGCGCTTCGCGTCGGCGGCGCGTTTCCTGCTCTCCGTCGCCTTATCCGTCGCCGCCGTCTCGTCCGAGTTCGGGCGCGACTTGTCCTTGTTGGCGATCTGCTGCGCGGCGTCACCCGAGGTGCCGGAGGGCTGGCGCATGAAGAAGACGCCGCCGCCGACTAGGGCTGCGGCGCCCATGAGCGGCACGGCAAGGTTTTGACGGGACATATTGTTGGATGTATGGGTAGTTGCCTCAGTGACCAACGATGAGATCGGGTTTGTTGAATAGAGTGGGAAACTGGATATTGAATGTGATTGTTTTTCGTTCTCACGACGTATGAAGCGTGATGAGCGGGAACCAGATCATGGGATATGATGAAAAGGACGAACACCTCCCTCGCCTCTCGGCTATGTTTTAATCGAGCATTTACTCTGACGGCGGCATGGCATCATCCGTCACGGCAGCAGAATGCGCTTGTCCAACACGCTCGCACCTCATCTGATACGAGGCGCAAATCGATGACAGCTGTTCGGGTGGTTGATGACATCAGTATATGGCGCGACCGTCCCGCTCTGTGGGTGATCGGCAGGGACCGCCATCGATGATGAGTCTATGATCCGTCAATGGGGCGATTTTAGCCCTTTTTTCCTTTTGACATCTGCTTCAGCCAAGGGCGTTTGCTTAAAGATAGTGAGACACATTTGCCTGGGGAACTAGTCTTGTAGCTTGGGTGAGAGGCTGGAATTCGACGGTTTAGGTAGTCTAACGCTACCTAAGTACAATCCCGCAGCTTTGTCTAGCAGCATCTTCAATGTAGATAGTGGCCCCGGTTACCTACCTACCTACGTATCTCAGTGTGTTCCGGATCTGGATCCGGAAGACCCTCTGGAGAGGGTGCATCGGGTCCGGGGCCTGACATACTCGATCGATTGGACACACTCCCGTTCCCCATGCATCATGCTTGCTTGTTCACTATTACTGCTTCATCGTAACCCCCTGCTGCTCCATCCAGCTTGTCCCCCGTCCAACGCGTTTCCTCACATAGACGCAAGCCACCGCCGCGAACGACGCACCGAAGCACATGGCCTGCAGCACCACGAACCCCGTCGCGAACCGCGCGTCCATGCGCCCTGCGTCCCGCCGCCTCAGGAAGCTCTTGACGAGCAGCCCGTTGAGCGCCAGCACAAAGGGCGGCAGGAACGTGGCACACGGCAGCATGGACCACGCCCACAGGCGGTACCGGTCCCAGAAGACGGCGGGGAGGGTCTCGATCTCGGCGCGCGAGCCGCGCGGGCACGGGCAGACGCGCTTGAAGCACGAGAAGTAGCACTGGCAGCGCAGCCAGCTGGGGCGCACGGCGATGAGGACCTCGGCCGCGAGGACGAAGGCGACGACGACGAGCGCGTAGGCCAGCGAGACGTAGGACAGGCGTCGTGGGCAGCTTGAAGTAGCCGTGGTGGAAGGCCTGGAAGTAGGGTGAGTCGCAGGACCCCTGACCCCGGAGGCAGGCCCAGTCTGCGGTGGGCACCGAGAGGTCCCGGCCGATGGCGGCGAAGTCGGAGGGGAGATGGGGCGTGGAGCCGACGACCCCCGCCTTCGAGATCCCGCCGGGGTACTCGTAGCCGAAGGAGGCGGCGAAGTAGCTCATCGTGACGAGGTAGGAGTCGGACTCGGGGGAGGGGATGATGCCGTCAAACTGCGAATGTTGTCAGCCACGGGTCGAGGTCATCCTAAAGCGTAGTTTGCGACTGACCTGGACGACGGCGAGGCCGGAGAGGGCGAGGTGCTCGGAGCCATTGCCGTCGCGGATGACCCATTTGCCAGCGATGAGGGTGAGGATCTGGACGATGGAGACGAAGGCCCCCAAGACGTAGGCGAGGCCGAGAAAGGTTGCGCGCATGCGCTGCCGCCGCGGGTTGAACGGTAGTGATTCCTTGGCCCGGTTATGCATCTCCCTAACCGTTATTGTTCGATTCTTTCCGGTACGTTCTCACACGCCTTATCGTAGCCTCGAGAGTATACGTTCGCAGCTGTCGATCGTGGACCTGGCTGGTAGGACACCCTTTATCAATCCCTAGCTCCAATGTGTTAGATTCTTGTATATAGTGTCACATATGCTTGCTGGCAAGATGAGAGAAGCCTCGTTTATGATGCGGCAGGGCTCTGTTGCCACGGCGTGTTGGGATAAGGGGACGAAAGGGAAGGCCATGGGCATTGGCATACGTGCGGAACTCCGCGATACGACGACGCTAAAGGCCCAAACCGGCAGTGAAGGAATACGAAGGCGGTGTTCGGTATGGCTCATATGCAACTGACTGTAACTAGCGTACCCTTGTGTGCATAATGCTTTTTAGTAGCCCTAAACGTATAGTAGCCTTATGCATTAGCTAGCAAGGCGGTTAACCTAGGTATTATTATCTGTAGCTGTCTCATTGCTGTAGACTAGGCACTTATCTCTATCTAATAACTATTCTTATGTCCAATACCCCGTATTATTCAACGCAAAGAGTAACGTTACGCCAGCCAACAAACCCTTACTAACCTTTGCGGTAAGCCTGCTCTTCTTACAGACGTGTTGAATTCCAAAAGGACGGCGTACTAAGCTGCAGCAGGCGTTCAGAGGATTACACTAGTCGGGATCCTTTTTCTTATAGAAGACGTTCGTGACGTTATACATCTAGTGGGGGCGGAGAGATTGTTTCGTACTGGGCAGTTTCTAGCAGTAGGACACACCAATTGTCCAAGTGCCCGCCTTGTTGCTGAAGAATGCGCGTGTCTGGCGCCAGCCGCCTTCATATTCTCTTGCCTCCATCATGTCCTCGATATCTTGGCTGCTCCCTGGCGCTCTGCATTCGTCTATAGATGCCATAGTCTTCAACAGCCTGTTATTGTCTTAGACTTCTTCTGAGTCTGAGTCTGATGTCCCCCCCTAATGGCTTTGCTCCGCGTACGACCGCTTGACGACTCCTCGGGCAGAACCCATGAGCTAGTGCATAGCAATACGGAACTTGCGGCTGTTACCAACGTTACGTATCTACTAGGCGTACTTACAGCAGAGCGTGACACAATTGTGTCTTTCGTCTTGTTAAACTCGAGTGTTCTTGGAGAAGAGAGTGGCCTAGAACTATGGATACTCTTAACCGTAATCTACTGTAAGTCGCTCTAGACTAGGGAATAATGCAGGCAGTAAAAGCAGAGTTGGCATCATGTTGTTATACTCGTTTGCAGCGCCATCCTTACCGTTGCAGATTGTGAGCTAAACGTGCAGAAGCAGACTAGTCAACGTTGCCTGCTGAAGAATAGAACATGGCTTCGATACAAACCTGTAGGTCGACGCCCCGCCGGAGGTGTGGTCTTGGAGCCTCCGGAACGAGAACGAGTAATGGTAAATGGGGACTACCCACCCCTAGGCCAACAGGGATACTTCCCGATATGAACAAGATCAAGCTGAGGTGTTGACGCCCAATGCACACCAGAGATAGATTCTGTTCGTTTGGCATTGCAAGATAGTGACTGTGTGGTGGGTTCTCAAAGAGGAAATGGTCCAGTGTGATGGGTTCTCAAAGAGGAAATGATCCAGTGTGATGGTTTGATGGCGACAAACCAACGACGAGGACGGCAAGGGGACCAGCGTATTCCAACTGGGGCACAGATTAGCAAGGTAACCCAATATCTATTATGTTGGCCGTTTTGATATATACCATGTAAGTATGTGGGGGGTTTATTGGAACTTTCGTCCAACGTCCGCCATCGCTTGCCTCCGCTCCGAAAAAACGACCTCTAATGATCCTAACTAAACGTCCAACACTTTAGCAGTCAGATAAACAACCCTGCGATCTTCTTCCATGGGCTCGATCACAGCACAGCATCACTGTGCAACATCCAGGGTAATTGACACAATGGCCCCCCATATGTGGAACCCCCCGGCCCGGCCAAACGTCCGCACCTCCGATCTGCTCACCCACCCCGGCCTTGCGGTTCATGTCTAACCAGGAGGCGTCTGTTCCTTGCCGGCGGCATTGGCGGCTATGTCGGTATCCACAACATTGGGCTGTAAAATTTAGGCGACCAGGGACAATATTGATCGACATTGCAGGGACCCTTTGTACTACCGTCGGCAGGGTTACCTGTCAAGAAGCTACAGTTGTGAACGGCATCCAACGCGTTGCCACGTATCAAAATACAAGTGGCACTCTACTCGAAGCCAACAGAGAACACAGATGCACCGTCTGAATGAGTTGCTTGATTATTGAGTTATTTCCCTTACTGGGAGCTGTCACTTTGTAGTCGAATCAACCGCCGAAGCACAAGGCTCAAACTGTTGTAAGTGAGCCGCACTACCCCCTAGCCCGTTAACTTCGAGAGTCCTCCCTCATCTTTCTCTCCATGGCACTCCATTCCCCTTCCACCCTGTGACCAGATAGCCAGTAGTCTCCGCGCGCATCTGCGCCTAGAATCACAATTCCATCAGTGAAGGTGTACGGCCCCTGCATAGTCTGCAAATACGAAGGGAACAACGGTGTTTGCCGTGGCTGGATAGCAGCGCCGGATGCATCGAAACCGTAAATATTGGCCTTGTGCCAATTTGAAAACATCAACATCCGCATCGAACTGCAACCAAAGAGAGGCGGCGCCTTGGTTCTGGGACCTTGTCGAACGAGGGAGCTGTAGGCTTCGACCTGATTGCGAGTGGTTTGCTCTGTGATTGAGCGGCGAATTGCCGAGGCCAAGTATCCAAGTGGCTTCTCCAAGACGTCGCTAGCGGGCATAAGCGTAATAAGGAAGCCGATGCAATTGCTGAGGAATGGCTTGTCAGATGGCACGAGATCCTGAAGGACAGGCCGCCACTGATACACCTGCTGTACAGCAACCTTGAAAGAGCCGGTTGCATGAGCGGAAACCCTTGAAACCATGGGGGTAAACATGCACTTACCAATCTCTTAGAATGTTTTTGGGAGTCTGGCAAGGACAGGCGTGTTAGCCAAGCAACGAGAACGTCGCCATCACTTAAAAACAGCTGTTCTTCAGGTATCTTGGCTGTCGTTCCATCATTCAGCTCTTCCATCTCTGCCAAAGCCTTTTCTTTCAGCTTAGCCAGGAATTCGGCCGGCACACAGACCATGCGATGTTCTTTCTTACGAAATGTAAGACGGTAGATGTTTCGTAGCAACCACGAAGCGGTACCAAACACAGACATTTGTCGATCGGCGAGAACGTGACGCTCGGTGGGAGCTTGGCCAAGGTCTTTCAGTGCGTAGCTATCCGAGGGGAGAGGCTGTTGTATCTCGTCGAGCTTACCCTGCAGAGCAAGCGACCAAGCTTCTAGTAGGGACTTTTTGGCGACAGCGTCGAATGCTAGGTGAATCCAGTGCAATACGATGACCGTGGAGTCCTTGAATGATATGATACGAAGACCAAGCTCCGATCGGTCCGAGTAAAGATAGTCCTCGAGCCCTTTTGGGGTTTTGGGACCGTGGACGAGTTCAAGCAAATCTTCCGGGGTTCCTACAACTGCAGGTTTGCCGTCAGACGGCGGGCGGGGAATTCGCGACCCAGCTGGGTGGTTTGCTATAGCCATGTCGCTATAGTCAACATGATCGTAAGTAATGGCTGGACGGTCTTGCGAAAAGTGTTGAGGTATGTGGTGTTCAAGCTCTCCCCGATCCTACGTACACCCGCGTCAGGCAGTAATCCCAGCATCCAAGTGGAAGCGTAACTTACATTCCTCCGTAGCCTAGCTGCCAGCTTATTCCAGCCTGGGCGGCGCGCTACTTTCTCAAGAGAATCACGGAGTTTTTCCGAGTCCAGCACTTCACGGAATTCGAAGAGCGTGTACATGACGAACTTTTGGTAGAGAGCAGTATCGTCGAAATAACCGATGGGAACGACGCAGTCGGTCGGCTCGCGCCGTGGCGCCGGCGGCGTACTGGAAAAGAATCTCAACATGTCGTTGCGTCGACGTCACGAAACACAAGATGAACAGGTGAGAGAAGACTGCAAAGTAGCCAAAGTTGTGCAAAAGGGACAGCTTTTATCCGTTTTCCCTTCGGACTAGGTTGCGATGAAATGAATGTGATTACGGGGCAAACCCCGATGCCGCCTCTGGACATGGCGGGTTGTTGGACGTGTGGAAACCCTCAGTAACCATTACTACGCAAACCGTCTAAAGACGACCTGAAGTTAACTAGGCCGAGGAGGATTCCCTATACTGAGTAAGCCCGGGCTTTCAGCCAAAACACCCCACTTCGGATGCCCATATCATTCGGCCCCCGGTAACCAACCCCCCATTGACTAGGGTACGAAAATCCCACTCCTGCGTGACAGGGCTTCAAGTGCCTGTAGTTCGTAATTAGATGTATCCGTCTGTCGAGTGCTTGATTAGGACGAGTACTGGCAGTGGCTGGAGGCAAAATGTTATTTAGCCGTATTTAGCCCGTTCCTACAAAGGTGATTAGACAACCTGACAGTAACCCCCCTAGTTGACCTAGGAGTATCGTGCACTGTGCTAGTCAGTCCAAAGTAAAGTCAGTGGCTAGGGTGGGGTAGTGCTGGCTAAGATTAGGGTTAGGGTTAACGTTGGATTGGTTTGCGTACGGAATATGGTGTTTTTCCAGGCAGGACAGGGTATTCTTTCCGGCGGTCTACTGACATGTTATGTATGCGCGAGCTATACGCGCAGGCTATACGCGCATGGTACTCACAGGTTAACTAGAGGAGGGGGGGGGGGGTCACTGCTAGCTTATTGGACTCTGCAACTCACATACCACCCCAGCTGTTAACAACCCATGTAGAAACGCGCTTTTTGCCGCAAAATCAATATCGCTACTGGGCGGCCGTTCAGAGTAGTGAGCATCCTTGCAACCTGGGGATAAGTAGTTGTAGACTCGGGGGAGGGTTGCAAACGAAACAGGCAATCTTAATGCCCTTGAGAGGTTGTCAGCATACGCAAGGTGATGTCGATGCCCGCTCACAATGTGCGGAATTACTCTCTTCTGACGTCGCGACCCCCGGCCACGCCTTTGCTATCGAAAAGTTAATGTCGTGTTCTGAAGCTAATGTTATGTTCAGTATCGTGGTCAGAGCCAGATAACTCGTAACTCTCCATACGAAGTTGCACATCATCGCTGTGTTCGAGTATGGCTTTCAGGCACTCGGCTCCGGTAGATCACCACTTGGAGGGAACTCTACGCCTCCACTCAAGTCCTTTGCCCACGGATGACTAGGGTAGCGGTATCACAGGCAGTAGATCCATTTGCGCTGATTCAGCTAGCCTCTATGCACAACACGGGGAGCCGCCGCAGTGAAACATGGCTTGATCCCGGGGTGCCGGAGCCATCCATCATCCCGGAGTATGGCAACTCAGGTTCCTATTGTAGTTACAGAAAACGACCCGGAAAGGATTGCCACGGTATAGAATTGGCTGGAATTCGTTGCAAGTGATAGTGCGGGCGTCAACATCTGAGACCAGAGGACATCAACTGGGCCCAATGAACATCATCATAGACCAGGGGCAATGCTTGAAATAACCACAGCATCAACATACAGAGAGTTACGCGAAAGACAAGTTCCGAATGTGCTTGATGACATAAAGGTCCCCAACTGGCCTCCAAGCCCGCGCCTGGAAGATCGTTTCCAGCCCGCATCCCCCACTTGTCGACGTACTATTGTCTACTTGTATGAATCTAGGCCGTTGCCAAAGCATGCCCCCCTGCGGGTACCCGCGCCACGATCTGCCACGAGCGTAGTGCAGCTGTGACGGAGGTTTTCATCCTAACCGAGTTCTCTCGTACGTGCATACTGCTTCACATCCAGAACGGACGTTGCAAGGCCGCTCTATTGGTGCCTTTGTCTCCGGTCCGTCCCAGAGGCATTGTGTCCATGACCGGTTGTGTCAAGAGAACCGGGTGGTCTGTTCTCGATGAGGATACATCCCACCAGGCTCAAAAGCCCTCGATGCCGAAAAATAGATTTGTTCTCATTCCTCAGAACCTCTCTGTTCCATCATACCCGCCCACCTAGTCCTTCGGTCGATAGACCACCTTGTCTCTCAGCAGCCGCGGCGTGTCCGGGTCGTGGCTTGGCAGGACGACGACGTCGTGGCGCCTCGCGTACTCCTTGATCTTTCTCAGGCTCTCAAACGCCGCCGCCGGATCGGTGTTGGCGCCGTCCGGCTCCTCCCTCTCCAGCACGCCGATCGCGTACGTCGCGTCCCCCGTGAGCAGGTACCTCGTCTTCGTCCCGTCCTCGTTGTCCCCCACGACGATCAGCGAGACGTGACCCGGCACGTGGCCCGGCGTGTCCACCGCGACCACCGGTCCCTCTGCCGTCAGCGCGCAGGACCGCCCCCACGGCCCGACGGCGCGCCCCTCCTCGAAGTCGAGCATCAGGGGCTCGAACCCGCTGGGCCAGCGGTCCGGCGTGCACCTCTGCATGGCCGCGTAGAGCGGGTGCTTCCCGAAGGCGTCCCAGTGCTCGCGGCCGACGTAGATCGGCACCCCCGGCGCTGCGACGGCCAGCTCCTCCAGCCCGCCGGCGTGGTCGTGGTGCAGGTGGCTGATGACGATGAACTGCAGGTCCGTCGGCTTGATGCCCCGCTGGCCCAGCTGCTCGACGATACCGTCCTCCTTGGTCACCTCGAGCTTGTTGAGGAAGCCCGGGACCGGGTTCCAGCAGGGGAAGTAGCCCGGCTCGGTGCAGTGCGTCGAGACGCCCGTGTCGAAGAGGATCGGGCCGTTGGGGTGGTGGATGAGGAACGCGCCGAGCGGCATGGGGCCGATCCATTCTCCCGTGAAGGAGCGGAGCAGACGCATGGCGATGCTACGGTTGGTGATGGGCTGGCCCTGCATCGGGTTGCGCATCCATACGTTGCCCGTGGTGATGAATTCTAGCGAAATTCTGTCGTCGGATGCCATGTTGGCGCCTGGAGAGGTCATGATGGGTACACGAAACGACGGGTTCGGGGCTCGTTACGATCCCCGGTTGCCAATTGTTAGATTGGGAGGGAAATCGACCGTCGAGCTGGCAAAGGTCTTAGTAGAAGACAGATCCCGTGGTTATAAACATCCAAGAACACCTTCATTGTCTACAGGCATTCCGTTCCCTGGATATCTCTGGAATTCGTTGCCGTAATCTGGCCAATAATGGGCATTCGGGTAAGCCGTGAGCTCCGCCGTCCGCAGTCCGCTTACCCGCAACCGTCAATGGCATCCCTGCCGATGGAAGAGCCGCCCCCATGCTGATGGATGCGCATTTCTCCGACTACGCTAGCATCTGACATGACAGGGCGGGCTGTCTGACGGCCAAGAATAGAGCATGTGGGAGACAGCATCGCCGAGGGATCAGCATGCGACTTGTTGAATCCAGATCCTCCTTGACTGAGCCTGAGCCCCCTTGATCTTCGGTTTCCTTCAATGGACACGCGGGGACATGGCAAACAGCCGAGCAATCAACAAAAATGTGTGCATTGGTGTATTTACTTAGGTTGGCAAAGCTAAACATTAACCCCCCAGCTCAACTAACCCCTCTCAAATATGTGCATGAATCCTGCCTCATGTACCTTTTCACAAGAACCATGGCCGGTGGAAGACGACTCATCGCAGCAGGCCGTGGATGGTGGAGTTGTAGCTGTCGATGCAAGGGCCGAGGTAGGTCGACGTCAGGGACGCCGTCGTGTTCGTGGCCAGCGAGGCGAGCGCGCTGGTGCCGCAGCGGAGGCCGAGGACGAAGGCCTTGTGCATGGCGTCGGCGAGGAAGGGCCCCGTGTGGGTGTGGTCGTTGGGGTAGTTGGCGTTGACGGTCGTGGCGCCGAGGTTCTTCATCGCCTGCGCCGCGTACTCGCCGTGCGGGACGAAGTAGTAGCCCTTGGAGGGGCCGCCGAGCTGCTCGACGGCGAGCCTGGGGTTTCGGTTAGTGTCAGCATAGCTGTCGGAGGGATCCGCGTGAAGAGACGGGACGGAGGCCGCTTACCAGGCGTAGTTGAAGAAGCGGTCGGGTCCCCAACTGTAGGTGCCGCTCTCCCAGACGTTGTTGGGGGTCGCGGCCGAGATGATCACCTTGGCTCCCGCTGCATTGAACTTCATTGCGGCATTCTTGAGGTAGGCCGGGTAGGTCAAGACGGTCTCGGCGACACCACTTAAAACTTGTGTCAGTATACTTCTCCTAACATCGACATCCTTCATCATGCTTAAAACCAAACGGCGGCAACCCACTTGTAGGTAGTTTTGCAGGTCTGGGCACCATCGCCAAAGCAGTCCGTACGGCCGTTGTCGGTGGGCGTGAGGGACCCTCCGTCGTTGTGGCCGAACTCCATGATGACCCAGTCGCCGGGCTTGACGAGCCCGGCGACGGTGTCGAAGCGTCCCTCGCGGGTGTAGGAGCGCGCGCTGCGCCCGGCGACGGCGCGGTTGTCGACCTTGGCCTTGCTGGTCGCGAACGAGTACTGGAGGTACGGCCCCCAGCCCTCGGTGGCGCCGCCGCCGCCGCCCTTCGCCATCGTGCTGTCGCCGCAGATATAGATGGTCGGGACGGACTGGCGCTTCTCGACGGCGTCGGCGTCGGCGGGAAGAGCGGAGACCAGGCCGAGAAAGCCGGCTACGACAGCGAAGCTCGCGCGCATGGTTTCGGTGGTAGCAGAGGGGGGGGGATCTGGACGAAGTAGCGAGTGTGCGGTTCGGGTGAGCGAGGGAACGTCGTGAGAATGAGAGAGGCTTCCTTGAAGGCGTTTCCCCCCAGGGGATTTTCTTATAAAAGGGCGAATGCGCAATCTTCTGCGCGACTCGGGATACGTGGGGAAATCCCACCTTGAACTAATTTTGCCGGCACAACCTCGTCATAGTAGGTTCTACTATTAGCCACTGCCTCCTCAGTACCCCCAATCTCGACGAACACAAAGGTCTGTTTCCACTCTCGCCCGGGGCACCCCTCGGCCCCCTCTTGGGCGAGACCGACCGGCCATGAATGGTTGGCCACGGGGGGACCGACATGACTCTGTGCCATATAGAGTGCATCCCACGTCGCTAGACCGGCTCGGGAGTCGAGCCAGCAATGAGACGAACCGCGGCGGTATATAGAGTTACATCGAGGTTCCCTTGCGCACATCACCAACCGAGCGTCGCTCGTTTCTTGAGGGCTTAATTATAGATTATAGGCTGGGTTTCCGCCGTTGCTGCACGGCGCTTCTGACATTTGTCTTGCCGGCATCTCTCACTCCTCTCCGCCTTTCGGGGTAAATACAATTGCGTAATCAACATGAATCTCGTCTGGTCTGGGAGAGTGTGTAATATGTAATTTCCGCCAATTGTAAGCTGTGGTAGTAGCAGGCGTCTGCACGGATTAAGAGAGCTTTCGCTGGGATGCCCCAGCTGTGGTTTTGCCTCTTTCGGTAACTCATGATGTGACTCAAGTGCCGCAAGCCAGGTACATAATAAGTAAGGAGGAAAGCGTCCCCTTTTCGGGTCCAAATTGAACACCACAACTCGGAACCCGGCACAGGGTGGCGCGAGAAAGACAAACCTTGTTTAACCCCCCTTCAAGTGGTCAGCTGACTGCTGAGCTAGCGTTGCGATGGGCGGAACTGTCAACGCCGCGGTAACGCTCCTCTCCAGCCCTCGACATTGCCCCGAGGCGGGGCCGAGGCGGGCGGGAGGCCGGCACTGCAATGCTCAGGGAGAGTACCAAGTCATTGGTGAACGCCACAGCAGCGATCTGACGCACACAGTACTTCCAGAGTTAGATCAGATGAACTGGCTGTCTTGTTCGAGCGAGAATGCCATGTTGATTGGTGCGACTCTTCCAGTGCAACCCCCCCAGGTGTCGCTAAGCTTTTGGTCCAAGACTCGTCCCGCTGGCTGATAACCCTTGGCAAAAACACCGAGACACCGAACGAGAAACACCAGGGACAACTGGCTTGGAGGTAGACTAACACCAACACAGACGAGCTGCACGTGTTCAAGAGGCTGCAGGGACATTCATTCCCTGGCCTGCTTGTCCACTCTCACATGTGGCCTCAGCAAGAACGCTGGATTAAGTGCTTGCAGGAACAGATGTTGCAATGTCGGTAGTCGACAGGCTACCTTTGAAAAGCCACTTGAGGTCTGAAGCTTTAGTGAGGTTACAGGGTGTGTAGATGACCCCGGAATTAAGATTACTGCCCGATCAGCCGCTGAGGCCACAACCCCGGGGCCCAGTCAGTACACGGAACTGACGCCAGCCGTTGACTACGATTTGTGATCACGAAATAAAAGGGGATGACTTTTGTCTTCTCTGTTCCAGAAAATAGTGTTCCGAACCTGGCCATTGCTGTTTCGACTGACTGTCTGGGTCATCGGCGTGGGAGTTTCCCAATCAACTCTGCGAGAGGCTGGGCGGTCTTTTTGGAGAATGGAAAGTGTGGGTTTAGCTGTGTGAATCCTGGGAACTGCCGCATTCCCCTCATCCTCATGATAAATCAGACATGGAGCTGGGGAACGCATGAGTTCAAGTATGATATATGAATGCGCAAACAGATTGGAATCTCTAGCATTCGCATATACTGACAAACGCCTAGTACGGTGTTGTCGACACAAAATACACCCCCAGTCTGTAGCGGCAACTACTCCTGAGTCAGCGAGTCCTATGCAACTGCAATATTCTGATCATACATTCATTCTTAGGTGCTCCTCATACCTTACTTCCACTCGGGTTTCCACGTATTTGGTCTTGAAGTAGCCCGTCACCATCCAAATACATTCGTCTTCGTTGATCATCAAGTAGTTGCTACGTTTTAACGGTTGACCCAAGATATTCCAATTGCTTTGGTACTTAGCTGCATTTCGAAGGGAAACTACGCTGCCGAACTAAAAGTCAGACTGCCGAACAGTTAGTTGCCTGGGACTTCTTGCTACTTCGGAATAGACTGCATAAGAAAAATGGGCATATCCCGCATACTTGGTATTGTTGTCATACAATATACAGACTTTGGGGTTCCCGGGAAAGCACCATGCAAGAACGAGATGTTGATTGGACTTCTAGAACTGTCCGGCTCGGTGGGGGAAAAAAACTCTTGATTCTCAGCTCACAATCGAAAGCATCATGTAGTGCCATTAGTCTCTGGAGGTACTCAGAGCTAAAGTACACTCGAAAGAAAACTCGCTCTAGGAAGGTCTAGCATCATTGGTATATCGTGCTGACGTGGAAAGACATGGCGCAAGTCGCGAAACAGATACAGGTGCAAATACAGCAGACCCTACGTGAAAACAAATTGCTCAAAGCCATTTCCCATAAAACTCCGCTCACAAGTCTATGTCCGTTCTTCCGTGTTATCAGACGTTTGAGTCAAGGCCAATCTCACTATTATCCCGCTTTGCTACCTTGCCCGATCCGATATGCTTTGTCCCTGACTCTTTGTCTGTCATGCTCGAACTTGAATCATTGAAAGTTACCTTGACCTTCAAAGTGTTAGCAAATTCAAGCCTAAACGGGCACCTCGGCTTATTTCTTACATCGGTTGTCCTGATGATGCCGTTCAAGGTCATGATTTCTTCCTCGCTGCCATTCGGGGAGTGGTCTCTGATCTCCGCGTGCGTACTGCGCATGTCCTTCAGGGGAACGCCGCTCCCGATAGTGGTCCTTTTAGTTCTGCTTGTCATCGTCCCGTTGCCGGTTCTGGTGCCGTATGGGGCATACTGGCTGTTGTTGTAACCCGGATTGCCCCCGCTGCTCTTGCTGGAGAACACCGAGAACATCCCCGGCATCCATCTGCGAAAGAGTGGTCGTAGTGCTGGGATAGAAGCAGCGATGATGGACAGGTTTACTTCGATCGAGGCGTATGTGTCTCCGATGGTGTTACGAGAGTCGTAGTCGGGATCCAGATTATAAAGCCTTCGGCGCAGCGCGTGAAGGCGAAGAATGGCTGCTATGATCGATCTTGATCATGTCAGCACGGAGCTTCTACCATATTACATCAATAGGCTCTCATCATTACTCACATTCCACCACCTAGGAATATCATAATCAGACCTATCTTGGCAGCCAGACGCATCTTCAGGCCGAGGAATACCCAGAACGGGAGTGCGAGGACGAAAAAGTCGGTAATAATGGTGACGATGGCGCTCGTGATGTAAAAAAGAGGTCCGTCGATAGACCTTTGCTTCGGAATTGTCGAGTCCCAATAAGCGTTAATTGGAATGGTCTGGAACAACACCACCAGAAATATGGCGACCATTGTGGCCAAGTTGATTGCGTTGAGGGCATAAATGGCGTGTCGTATCACGGGCTTGTGACCACTCAGCCGGAGTAAGAAAAGCAGCACTGACGACTTGACGAGGGCGAGAATTGGGTTATAGAGAACTTGCATGATCCAGTTCCAAAAAAGCATCGGGGAAGGATCCCAGTCCGGGGGTAGTGAGGATGTAGGAAAGCCGCCGTAAAGGTACTTCAAGTACATGTATGTTGGGCCAAGCAGGGCAACCGAGAGAAACTGTCACGATTTAACGTCAGCTAGGAAGTGCTTGGCGATGGGCCAATCCGCCATCAATATCATACCATAGCCCCTGTCATCAACCAATCATCTAACAGGTGTGGTTAGTTTAGGTCTACGACAAACAACCACAACTATTTCCAGCAGGGCATCGATCTTGGGTATAAGAACTTACCCAATCCAAACTGCTTCGAGGATATTCTGCTGTACATTCTTAGTCCCCAGACGAAGATCGCGCACGCGGTAGAAGTGAAGATGATTGCCATCATCACTCTCTGCAAGGGCGATGATGGCAGATCCTCGACATTGGCCCAACGAGCCTCGACGGCTCGTTTGGCAATAAGCTCGATCATAGCTGGCCCTGCTCACACAAGTGAGATGAGTTAGAAGTGAGGTGTGATTGAATCAAGAAGAAAAATAAAACAACCGTTCAGCCTATGTAGTTTTGGCACCAGTGTCAACAAGTCAAACTCTAAAGGAAGAGCGCCGAGGGAGAAGGCGAGAAGGTGCCAAGAGGCCGTTGACCAAGCCATGCGAAGTGCCGAAGGGAGGACTTGCGACATATACGCAAGCATTTACGTTCTCTTTCCTTGTTTCAAGACGCTGCAAGGTTGTACTTCGTGCGGCTCGATGCCGAGGTAGGGAAATCTCTTTACGGGTATAGATCGACACTTGCAACAGCCCCCAGAGACATTGAGACCAGCCGCTCACTCATTATCAGAGAGGGGGACAGTTCATCGCTGGTCCCCTTATCTGGTCCAGGAGAACTGAAAAGAACGCCACACTGGTGTAGATGAATTCAAGGGAGACGGAAAATCCGGCTTGGATACTGTAAGTTGATACTCCAACCGTGACAGACCCGCGCCAGTGGAATGTCGTTTGGATTCCATAGATGGGTCTTGGTCGCAGCAGACATCCTGAATCTTCAGTTCTCTGTCAGCTGGGTGGTAGCACTGCATGGCTGAACGGGACACAAACTGAAAGCGAAACGCTTAGGGAGCCGTTTTCCGCCTTAGTCTAAACCTTGTATTGTCTTCTGGCTGCTGCCCCTACCCAGAGGAGGATGCACCTAGGAGGACAAGGGCTCTGGGCATTCAAACCTTGGTCCCGCGAAGACCGAGATTGACCGAATGTGAGTGGACCGAGGCGGTATGTCGTTCGAGAATACCCGCCGCGCGGATATTATGCGTCCTCGAACACGATGACACACTGAGTTTACTAGGTCTGGGGTCACCTTGTGGATCTGAGCCAGGGGAATCACGCGATTTTATGCATCCCCAAAAACCAAGACCAGTGTGTAATTAGAGGACGTGCTCTAAACGGTCCGAGGATAGCCGCTTATCGTTTCCGTTCACGGCAAGATAAGGCGATAGGCAGCACATAAATGTATGTAGAGGCCATGGTAGGTAGTAATTAAGAGGTGTGTGAATCTAGTCCCCACTGCTGAGAAGGACTATTGATAGTCCAGCTGAGATTCACCTTGAAGAAATCACATCCCGTCATAAAGCTCGACACAGTAAATCCCCAAGTGAAAATTAAATGCGGTGTGACATAAACCTCATCATTGAGAAGGGATTCACCCGCCAACGGCTATGGCTTTGACTAGAGTCCGCTTTTCGATAATGGCCTTTGGTCCGGCCCAACCGAGTTAATTATTTCTCAAGAGCGTACGGGTATACGGAACCCGAATCTGCTCCGTCTCTTGATGAATGAGTGGTCTAGATCGCGCCCGCGAAACAGCAGAACATGAGCGAGGCAGCTATGCCTCTCATATTCCCAACGACACTAGCAAACGGAACTGGGGAGTTAGATTCAGGCAGCTTCGTATCGGTACCCTTGTTATGCAACTAGTATGCACATCGTGCGCTTCCTGCATTACTAGCCACAAATCCCATCGGTGCAATGCACCAGGCTCCTACAGTGAGCTGAAGCGATGTAACTCACATTCGCACTTATCTACCGTCGCAGAGAGGACGAGAGCTATTATTTGGTCGTACCAGCCCAATTCTTGGCACCTTGATGGTAAGTGCACAGACATGGAAAGAAAACACCTTTCTGAATCTTGTAATCCCAGATCGCACAAGGACTTTTTCTTTTGTCACTCAACTGATCCCCCCTAAGTCGATAAAGTGACAGTGCAGCTATCTTGCGACATAACTCTTAAAGTCCTGGCGTCCTTCTCAAACGAGAAACACAACCTAAACGTCCATGAAATAACCGGAGGCAAGGTGGGTTCACCAAACCCTCCAGTTCGTGATCCTTTTATACGAGAAGTCATTAAAAAGACGTAGCCAACGGTGCAAGGCGTTGTAGCTTTATTGTGACGTATAATATACACTACTAAGAAGCTAGAGAAGAAGCCTATTGGGAAAGAAGGGATCGTCAAGTGTCACGCCATACAGCTGAGCTACATACCTAGCCACAGCGGAAGGGACGACTTTCAGATTAAAGAAGAGGAGCACTCCATGGGAACCTGGGTGAGCTGTGACAGTCTAGATCAAACACTCCCTGTTACTTCTGAGACGGAAGCATCGGTGTTAGAAGTTCTAGGCTTAGCGGAAGATCTGTATACTACATAGAATATTGGCACGCCGGACGAAGGGACGAACCACGATTGACGCTCGCTGTTTTACCCGCTCGAAAGAAGCAACTTTGGGTGGGCAGCTGAGGCGATTGCCCGAAACTCTAATGAGGAACGGAGACTAGGTATGGAAGCAGCCGAGTGGGTGGTAGCCCTAAATTCATGATGAATCACCAGGAGAAATCGACGGCTCGGATCAAGGCCTGTGCAAGCCTGGGCGGCAATGATTTCCGAATGCTACTTAGAGCCTGATCGGAAACTTGGATATCTGTTAAATCTAAATAAAACAGACTATAGGTTAGGCAACAAGGAGCCAGAAGTACCTATTGAACTCAAACCATATCACACTAGACCCAAAACAGGGGGGTACATCATAACTGCAGTTCTGTGCTACATTATAGCGTATTGGCTACAAGGTACGTTTTCTCCATTGAGCGCTACCTTGCGACTAGGCTTAGTTACGTAGTCTTACATATACCACAGTCTATTTTTCCTACTTATTGCTCAGTGGGGGAAAACCTGTAGGTAAATCCCCCCTTTAATATACTTCAATGGGATGTCGGCACCTCCATGGAGGTGCAGCTGAGAAGTCAAAGCTATTGACGAACGATTAGATGAAGCCCTGGCGCGAGGTTACTCCTGAAGGCGGCGGTTATATTAGTGAGGGTGATGTCACTGAGCACAACTTTCAACGTCTCTTATACGGGACTGAGAATTATGCTCGTCTTCTCTCCCTCAAGCAGAAGATTGATCCTATCGGAGTTTCTACGCCAACCTGGGCGTTGGAAGTAAGAGCTGGTACGTAACAGACCAGCAGGATGGGCTGCCAACTCGGAACGGTCGTTTCTGTTGAGCTTGAAGCAATGACAGTCAAAGAAGAACAGGTATGATGTACTTGTCTCAAGAAAGTTGCATAGATGCACTTTGTCACAATGTCAATGACATTATATCTTTGAAGCTACTCCTGGAACGTTACCACCTGCGGTTTCGACCTTTCTTTGTGGTGTAGTAGAGCCAATGGATGGTACTCGAAGGCTTTCTTGCAACCAAAATCAAACGTACTCCTCCCCGAAGCACGGAACAGGCAGAAAGGAAACACCGATTGAAACTTAATCAAACACCGACCAGCTATAAATTGTAATATCAATAGGCTTTCTCGGGCTGGTAAGTATGTCACACATGGTTGCAGTGGACTCATTCCTTAATATCATCAGACAAAGAATAGACAGAATGTCTTGTGGATAATAACATCACTGCGCCAGACGTGGATGGGGATAAATGAGTTGTGTTTATAGGTCCTAAGACTATTGATTCAACCCAGTGTATCCAGGAAGTCTGATATAGCAGACGACACCAATATCGCCTTCGCTAAAACGTAACATCAATCCTGACATCCGCCGGACACCAAAACGCTTCGATTCCGTTCCTGCGTTGAGATCGGTACATCTAAAGCAGGGTTTCCCTGGAAGAAGTTGACTGGTTTCAATCCCACTACTATCTTCTCGCACGGCATAACCGGCCAGTCTTCAATGCGCGGGTTATGCGTGGAGCCAAAAGTGTGCCAAACCACGATATCTTCATTCCGCACTATGGACTCTCCATCACCCTCGCGCTGTTGAATCCAAGGTGCGATACCGTCTCCGCCGGTTGACTGCATGGTGAACTTCCCTGCGGGAAAAAGCTCCTCGTCACAGTGACGTGTTACCCAGACTGCATGTGCGGCGTACTCTGCGCGCTTCCTATGCCAGGAGCTGGGATGCGCGAGTAGAAGCTGGCTTGTAATGCGGCAAAAGCTTGAAGCCCACCGGAGTACCCGTCGTTGAGTTGATGACGTTTTCGATGACAATTTTAAACGTTCGGTTGGTGTTGAAGTCCAGATCAATGCCAGCCTCCTTATCAATGATTTCCGACTTGGTAACGAATCCCACGCCGAAAGGATTGTACTCATCCGATTCCCCAGTGAACGGAATGGGATGGGTCTCTTCGACCATCAAAGAATTCCGATGGCCATCAACAGAAGGGTCGATTCTCAAGCAGAAGATGTGCTGATGATAAGGTGCCAAAACACCTGGAGCCACAACAGTACCCCATGGAACCTTTGCATCGAGATCGATGGGTGCTGTAGACATTATTCCCGTGGCACGGACTTCGTAGAATATGGAGCCATCCTGCTGGAAGTAGAATAAGAAAATATACTCGTAATTGCTGACGGTGATGATTGTCTGAAGCACGAGAACTCTCGACCTGGTGACAACAGCATTGCCGGTTCGAAAGTTTGTATGCTTCCACAAGATACCGTCGTCGATCTCGTGGCAGCAGATGACGTTGGGCATCTTCAATGGTTCGCCGGCAGACGTACTCAACCATCCGTCAAAGTACTTGATGTGACCTAGGCAGTCGCAGCCCAACTTAAGGTTATTGGCATTGATGCCAGCACCGTCATTTCCTAGATCGAAAGCCGCTTTTCGAGGGTAGGGGAATCGAGGGTCACCGTATGGCACAAACATCTCGGCTAGAGACAGGCGGTAGAACAGACTGCGGTCCCCAAAACGTACATCGTGCAGCGTCATGCCTTCTCGGTAATTGAAACCAACTCGCATAGTCCACTTTTCCCAGGTGACGTGGTTTCCATCAATGTTGAAAGATGGACCTTCGGGCTGGGCAACATTGTAAGGTCTCGTCGTTTCCCTACGTTCTCGAACCAGATCCGGGTGATACTCGCTGCCGGAATGACATTTTCTTCGATCAAACTCTTTCGACACGTTGCTGATCTTCTCATGCTCTCCAGAGGGCAAGCGGTAAATCTTGACTATTTCAAGGGAGTTGGAGACTTCGGCGCACAAGTCTAGCGGATAGGCGTAGTAGTTTGCGTCCGGATTGTCGGAGAGACGCATATAGAACCATGCCTTGATCAGTGAGCTCGATGATTACAAAGGATAACGAGTGTATGCCTCACCATGGTCCATCGGTCGTTCATGTCTTTCATGCCATCCGTAGCATATGCCCACGGTTCCACAACAACTTTAGCTCCCTCAGGCAGCTTCAAAGTCTCGATCTCCTGCTGCACCATCTGATCTGCCAGGCATGCCGCTGCAACCTGGGCCATGAACTCTGTATCGATGTATGAATGTTTTCCCTGGAGAACGGTATCCGAAGTAACAGTTGAAGAGTCCAAGTTCACAATGATCTCATGCAAGTCTTTGCTGATGTACGCCTGAATCCTGGCTTGCCGTGCCAAAGAGACCACCTTCGTTCCGCTAGCATGTTCGTTCTGAAGGAAATTTATCAGTTCTTTCTTGGGTGGCTCTGCTAGAGAGATGGCCGTATGGAAGATTTGCGTGTGCTCGTTTGATTTTCGAACGATTGCAGCCGCCTGTGCCCAGTCAGATTAAAGAAGATAGCGGCCAAGATTGGTTTCCCCATGGCCAGCTCGATAGTTCTCTACTGACCTGGCTGATCTCCTCTGGACCTAATGGGTCGAGAGGGTGCCCCCTTCGTAGAACGTCGCCATCCCCCATGGTGTCGAGGCACTAAACCGCAGAGTGGGTGGATAGGCTAGTGGAATGGAAGTCGGTTTGCCGTGGACATGAGGGGAACCGGACTAGATAACGAGATATTCTTCCGGGGTTAGCTAGGATTTTAACTTCAACGGACCCCTCGAAGCGCCGAGAGCGGCCTACGTGACTCTCGTCTCTGACGATAAGCCATGATTTGGAGAGATAGCTGATCCCCCGCACTAGACGCCGCATGAATAGTCCCCGAAAGGTAGTTGGAGCCTTGAAAGTGGAGACACTCTGCCGGCGGACGTTCCGCAAAGGTAAGGAATTGTCGAGGGAGTTGCCGGTCCTCCGATTGTCGGTCCGATCATGGTCAGGGACCGATTTAAGTCACACCTTATCAACAGTGACTTTTCCTCTTCTTATCATTATTTTCCGAGTATGTGATATGAAAGCGTTAAGCGAAACCTGAAAGTTGAAGAAAGCCGAGAGAGCGGCAACAAAGAGGAGAAAGTAGAGAACAAATATTGACCGACGTCTTTGAAAAGCAAAAAAGATTAAATCCTGAGCACGCTCATGATGTTATTACACAAACCTGTTGCCGTAGTACGATATATCCGGAACAATTACTTGACAATCGCTGCGTATATTAAAGAGGGAAAACGACCTTTCGATAGCTATGAATGTACATACTCAATCCTCTCCATGGTTTCACACTTGTTTTACCAGTCATTACCAGAATCCCTAGAGAATCTTACACGATGCTTGAAGATCAAATCCTGGCTCTGAAGGTGAGCCGTCCATCCAATAGCAAGGTACGGGCGGCGAAGAAGCAGCCACCGCCAAGAAAGATAATCGCCAAGTAAAAGCCCGAAAGGGCCGTCCCACCCATGGTTTCGAGCATTTGCCCACCAACAGGAACGGTCACCAGCAGCGAGAAGCTGACAAAGAAGTTCATCGTACCTTGAGAGATTCAAGTCAGCCAATGATGCACGCAAACAAGCCAAGGTGGTCGAGAGGAAGGCAAACTTACCAATATACCTGCCATAGTCCTTCGGCTCGCACGTCTTACCCACACAAACTACCGGCGCATCAGTTACCAATCATGTCCAAACGTGCGCAGAAGTACTCACCTGGAGTGCCGGACAAGAAAGATCCAGACCCATAGCCCCACAAAGCAGCAAAGGCATATAAAGCTCCAATGTATTTCGTTCCGAAAGGCACGAAAATAACGCCCGTGATGACAATGGTGATGGATATCATTGTAAGCAGAACGTTTAGATGTCCCAGCCTGTCGCCGATCATACCAGTCGTTACGCGGCCGAGGCATGATGCGCCGTTGAGGATTGCGATGAGAGAGAATCCGACGTCGGAACCAAAGCCGGCGGCAATCGCAAACGTGGGTAGCAGACCGGTGATGCCGAAGAGGACGAACTCGAGAAGAAACGATCCCATGGTGATGAATCCGAAAGGAAGTGACTGGAAAGCCGAGAAATTGAGCATTGCGCCCTTCTTACCCTTTGGCTCTCCGGAAACAGGGGTGGATAGGCGAGGATATGGCAGGAAGCATATGACGCCCAGGGTCATTACGCTCGTGGCGAGGATACCCATAACTCTCATCGACCATTGCCAACCTAGCCTGGGAAGAATCGAGCGCAGTAACAAAGATATCGTGACACCCCCAAGGGAAGACCCGGACAGAGCGACACCCATGGCAAGTCCCTTGCGGCGGTTGAACAACTTGCCGATGACCGCTATCGCAACGGTTGCGGTGAGAGCGACTGCGATGCCTCCCAAGACTCCGAGGCAGAGGATGAAATGCCAGTACTCTGTGCATTCCCCCATGGCGAAGAAAACCGGAACGTAAAGCGCCACGGAAATAGGTGCCAGATACCTTGTGCCGTAAGCATCCATGAGAGGTCCGGTTTGTATGCCGAGAAGCAGGCACAGAGACGTGAAGATCCCGCTGATCCATCCTAGGTCGCGGGAAGAGTATGCGCTAAGCTGATTCTGTTGGAGATAGGACTGAACAGTGCCAACAGACTGCATAAAACCTAGAGTTCTCATCAGCCCGGTGATCCTACAGGTTACACCTACAGAGAAGGAAGCGAGTCCTACCATAGGATGGGTATAGAAACAAGAATGAGCCGAAAACGCAAAGCCACGCCAACGGGTTTGACTCGGGGTCCCGGTGGCTGGAGCCGGGTGTAGTGCACTCGATAGCATCTAGTTTGATTGTTTCAGGCGTGTCAGACCTTGTGGCTGCTACTGCGGCGTTTTTTTCTGGATGGCTCATCGTGTCTTTGGAATGTTGCAAGTCGTCTATGAGAAGAATAGAATATGGACAGAATATTTCTGAATAGAGATACACTTGAATCTATACTCGGTTTGTAATCCCGATAGAGGTCAGGATGTGGAGCATTACGGCCCATGTGGGACGCACTTATGGAGATAGATAGCCAACGCAGACCTTCCACAGTACCATGGAATCTAACAACTCAATCTCCCTGTCGAGCTAGGGTGCCGCTGGCTGCCTGCAAGTTTCAGAAGATAACTCTTCCGGTTTCTATACCGGTGCTCATTGCTATAATTGCCTAGAAATCCATTAGCTAACTCCGTTGACTGAAGCGCCTCAGGGAACTCTTGGCAAGCTATGGCGCCAATCCAAGCAACTTTATCGCATATAACCCCCGCGTCTGTCTTGGGTCTAGAAATCATCTCAATAGACCTGCAGAAGTCCCCATATCCAATTGCCGGACGCGGGCTGGGGTAGATACTGGCTGCATGTTCTCGGAGAAATTTCCGCGTTGAGGCTGAGTTCCATTGGGTAGATGTCCGCCAACATTTCACTGCAAGAAATACATCAAAAAGTAGCGGTGAGCTTTTCTGGATGTCCTGTGCGATTGAAGACTTCTCGATTATATATATACATATCATTGGCGCCCGTTCGGGCATTAAAGTGTCTACAAGTACGAAGCCTCGACCAGAAAGCCAACGGTGAATTTGGAGTGGCGAAGTACGGCAGGCCATTGGATGGTGTCGTAGCTCTGCGAATACCAGTTAGAAACAAGTTGAAATCAGCAATATGGCTTGAAAGGTTACTCACGTCTCTGGAGCTGTGGATGTACGGGCTGGAAGTGTCGATAGGCTCATCGCAGACGTAGGCAGCGGCTACAGATACGGGTTAGCAAACATTTGAAAAATGGAGAAAAACCGTGCCCCATATTATTAGTAGTAACTTACGGAACCCGTTGGAGCGAGCACTGGCGTGGTCGGAGCATCCATATCCACAGGTGTCGCTGGTAGGCGTGCTGCCAGTAAACTGAGTGGCGACGAGACGGACGTAGTTGGAGAAGGCAGCGTCGACGTAGTCGTTGTAGACGGAGACCTTGCCAGAGGGCGAGTACCCAGCCATGTCTTGGTTCAAGAAGCCGAGCACCTTCTTACCGGCGGACTTGTAGTTGGAGAAGACGGCTTGCGAGCCGAGAAGGCCGCCCTCCTCGCCGGCGTAGAAGTGGAACTCGAGCGTGTTCTTGGGCTTGTATCCGGAACTGGCGAGGACACGCAGAGCCTCGAGAATCACGACAACACCAGAGCCGTTGTCGTCGGCTCCCGGGCCGCGAGCAGTGGAAGAACCGCCGGTGGAGTCAAAATGGGCACCGACAATCACTGGGCAATGTTAGTTACCGGGCACGGGACATTGAAGAGAGGATGGAGTCCTCGGCTCACCCAGGTTGGAGCTGGTTCCAGGAATCTTGGCGATGATGGAAGGCTGGTTCCACGAGTGGGTGAACTGTGTGACGGTGATGGCGGAGTTGGCCGCAGCAACAGACTTGACCTGGTTGAACAGCCAGGTGGCAGACTGAGTACCGTAAGTGGAGCGGTAGTAGCGGTTATAGAAGCTAGAACCCCATCAGACGACAATCCAGGTGATGAATGAGGGAGGAATGTCATACTCGGTCAACGCCTTAAGCCACGACTGAGGCTGGGTGTTGGAAACCTTGGCGATCAAGGAGTTGGCCTCGGTGACGTGGGACAGGGAAGTAGGGTACGTGACGGACTGCCTGGCCTCAAGGGCGGCTTCCGGCGGGGTAGACAGCACAGCGAGAACCTCAGCATCCTATTGACTGATTAGTAAAAAAAGGTCTTGGACCTTGCGATGGGTCGTAGAACCTACGGTGATGTCGGTGATGTCAATGAAGCCAATGTTCTTGTTGACGTAGTTCTCGATTTTCTGCTCCTCCGTGACCCAAGTACCGAGATCGGCCTCGGATGTCTTGATAAAGCGGAGTCCAGGGTTGAGCTGAAGCTCATCAGTGGCAGGGGCAGCCAGGACGACCTGGGAGGCCGCGAGAATGGCCAAAGCAGCGTTGAAGTGCATCTTTCAGGTTACTCTGGATCTGGAACGTCCGACAATGAGATGTGCAGATGCGACGACACGGCCAAGAATTCCTTCAGGCCAAGAAAGGGAGACGGAATTCCTTTAAATACACAAAAGATGGCTCTCAGACCCAAACAGAGCATAGTAATCCCCCCCCCCCCTCCTCTCTCTCGGGCTTAGAGGATCGTCCTGTACGACGGCAGGACCCGTAGGCCCAAACGGGCATCTCATTAGCCGAGGGCATCCGCCATCGTGCCAGGCAATATAGAAAGCGAACAGAAACAGGAAGCCCGTTAGCAGAGAGCCCACAAGCAGCATTGTGTATCTCGGGGCAATTGCGAGCTTGCGGCAGGAGCATTTAAGCTTATCGTAACTGCCAAGGCCGCGCAAGCTTAAGGAGCTGCCAAACTGAGCTAGGCTCGGTTGTTGGCTGGGTCATCGATGCTACCCAAGCCGGTAGTCCCACACATAGTGACCAAGCCTTTTAGGGCATGTCATTGGACGCCGCCAAGGATTCAATGTCTCTCTGTACAGTTATGGCTCTTGGCAAAGCCCACATTAGGGAGTTGAGTTGTTTTCTGTGAAAAGGGGTCGAATCGGTGGTCAGCACTCTATGGTTGAAAAGAGGAATGTGGGATCTTGGGATATTACCGTGGCTGTTACTGGATTATGCAATGTTATATGATGGCAATCTGGAAATATTATAGGCTCTCAGACGTTGTGACTCCGAAGGGTGATTTGGTAAAGAAAAGAAAAGAGAAAGACTCTCGTAGGTAGTGATAGCGAGCCACCTAGACAGCCGACCCCGGCCCCCGTTTTCTTGACAGACGTAACTGATGATTGGGCACATTGTTTTCCACGACAAGTCATGACTCAGCAAGTTGAGTAATAGCTAAGAGGCGCAGGCACATCGTGATGCCAATTGCAACACATTATGGATTGCTTCATATTCAGCTTGGGTCTCAACTGCTCGACAGCACACCTACGCCGATGTAACTAAAACTGTTTATTTATGAAATACCCAGTCATCCTTTACTTGACCTGATGCGCCACACGTGAGGCGGGATTAACAACGCTTGCTACTTTGGTTTCTAAAACAGACCTTTCATCTCCTCTCAGCCTTGGAATAAAACTCAAAATAGTTCCACGAGACGTATTTACAACGGTATCTACAAAGGGCGTCGGGGAGTCTAAGCCTGGAACTTTCTCTTGAAATTTCTCCCGCCGGATGCCAGCGCTGTCATGTTGGGGTTGCCGACCTTGATGTATTCTTTCTCGCGAGGCAGAGCATCAATCACATCATCCGGGAGGTTGAGAGTATCCTTGACAACCTGCTTGGGTGTGAGAGCCAGCCACTGGGCGACGCTGATGTCCGAGAACTTGGGGGACTGGAGGACCTCGAGAAAGATGACGTCCTCTGTACCCGTGTTTTCGATGTAGTGGCTGTCGCCGACTCTGATGTAGCCGATGTCTCCGGCCGTGAAGTCAAAGGTGCGAGAGGCTTCTGGGGCTTCAAATATTGTCATGCGCCCCGACCCCTGGAGAAAGTAGTTCCATTCGTCGCTGGTGGTGTGCCAGTGGATCTCACGCATGGCACCCGGTTGGACGACCACAAGCGCAGAGGAGAAGTTGCTGGCGATGGGGAACGTCTGGGGGTCGAGGATCTTGACGGAGCCGCCGGGGACCTGGAATGGCTGTTGCTGTGACCAGTGGTAGGTGTAGGCCTCTGCACCGACTAGAGACCCAGCAGAAGAGGTTTGGTTTTGTTTCTGGATATCCTTGGGCGGGGGTGTGCCGTTGAAGATCTGTCACCGTGTTAGTGCTTTTCCATCAAAACAGACGACGTGTTCACTATCATGAACTTACATAGAGTTGGTCTTTTGGTATCTTGTCGAATGCAGAAACATCTGCCTTCAGGTTCTTTGAAAGCACCGACAGAGGGTTTCGGAGGAAAAGCTCAGATGCAAGAAAAGTGTCCTCCTCGCTGAATCCTCCGTCATCAAAGACAAGAAGAAATTCGGCACCTTGGTCGAATGCCTGAATGCTGTGGGGAACGCCTTTGGGGAAGAACCAAACGTCCTGGAAAAGAGTCAGCATGGTGCAACATAGCACTGGGTAGAACTAGGGACTTACTCCGGCGGTTATATCATCGACAAAGCTCTTGCCGTCTTCATTCATCGCAGCAATACGGCAAGTACCCTTGAGCATGAGTGCCCATTCAGCTGACCTGTGCCAATGCAGTTCACGGTAGGCGTTGGGCTGCAACCTCATATCGACGCCAGCCATGCGGGAGGCAACAGGAAGCACGGCGTTGTTCTGTTGGCGGGCCCAGCCGGCCCCTGGTTGGCTCCCGAGGCGGTTATGGGAGAGGCCCAGGGGCCACATTGCGTTCTCGACATCGCCTTTATCAGTGCCCGGCGGAGCGTAGATGTCGGGGTTCAGCTTCTCATATGCATATGTTCCTGCAGGAATCATGTGTTAACGGCTTGTCCTACCAGGATCCCACCACTACCTTCTCTGAGAATTATACACACTTGGACCGGGGTCAGTGGAGCCTTGCTCTCCACGGATGGGTTGGGGAGCATCAACGCCGTCGAAGTTGAGATAAAGTCCGAGTTTGCCATCAACTTCCTGGCCAGGAACAAGCTGAACGTCGTTGACGATAGCGGAATCGGACCTATCGGGGTCGGGACGTGGTGCGTTACCCCCGATAAGGCTGGCATCTCCTCTAAGACTGCCAGTGGGAGCTGTCACAGATGGAATGGGTGGGCTGACACCTCCGACGGAACCCTTGTTCTCGCCATAGTCCCCTATTCTGAGATCCGTGTAAGTCGATACACCTGGCCTGCCCTCACTAAGAGTACTTACTGCGGAGCGGGGATGGCACTTCCCTTGGGCAAAAGTCCAAACAGGCCGAAAAGGAGGACGCCGTATTTTTGCATTTGAACAAAAGTATGGAGAGACTTGGCAGATTGTGGACAATGTGAGACTGGTGGCAAGGTACGACGTTTCCAGACGAGTTGAATTCCGATCGAAAACATTCATAGCATTCCGGAACCCTCGTCGTTTTATACTAATTCAAGATCCTCTCCGTGACGTAAAATAGCTTGTTGTTCGAACAGCCTTACCGGGAATAAACGTTCTCTCAGCCACCAACGCCATGTTCTGGTCATTTTTGAGTAAGCACCCTCTTCCCAACCTCATGTAGGCTATCTTCATACGGCAAAACTCGGCTTGGCAGGACCGTTTGAACTTGCCGCCTCGGCCGCGAAGCCGAACAATACGAGTGACAAAGGACCAGTCGCGCGGATATCACCGTGGGTGTTCCCGAAGCTTAGTGCGCATCTGGCCTTGATGACGCGGATTCGCTCTCGTAGCTCCATCGCGAAGGTTACGACGGTTAGGACGGGTAAGCGGAAGACCCACGCACGGATGTCTCGGCCCTGCCAGACGTAATCAGACGACATATCGAGCTCATCGGGTAAACCATAGCCTAGGCACGCGGTGAGCACTTCAAGCCCGCAAGACAAAGTCGGGAATTTGTGTCAAGCAGGTCAGTGCCTTTCGCGGAGACGTCGGATAGCCCTAGCCTTTACATTTGGCGCTTTTCTTACTCAGCTAGCGTGACCAAGTTTGAACTATTGACCGCATCTGTCACTTGGCGGCGGGCTAGAACAAGGCCGGATGATGCCGATCCCGTGAGTCGGGCCATCTGATGGCGGTATTACCCTGGCATTGCCTTCCGCCTTAGGTACCAAACGCGGCAGTTGGCTGTCCTTTCGCGGCGCGAAGTTGCAAAGCCGTTTATTCGCTCACCGAGACCGCTCTGCTCGCAATTCGTCTGAACTCATGCAGCCATAAAGTGCACCGTATATGGTGATATTATTCATGCGTAAGAGGTGTGAGTCAGCATGGGTAGTCACGAGAGTTGATATACCAATTTTGAGGAAACATCGGTATCTCGCAGAAGTCTCGTGATGTAGGCTACTTCTTTGTACTGTGTGTATGACAACTCTCTCGCCTATCAGCCGCTAGCGTTGTACTGTCGATTTCTCAACTCCAAACAACGAGGCTTGTGAGAACTTGAGCTAAGTGCATATAACTGTCAGCATTTTAAAAAAGCACTAACCTGCTGCGCGCCTACAGCAAAAAACCGCCTGAAGCCTTTCCTGCACGAAATCAAATAAAGCAAGGCACAAACATGTGGATCATCCGATTCGACATAGACAGCGAATGCAGGGTTAGACAAAGGAAAACCTTGTCGGAAACAAGCGGAGAAATACCTGTACATTATCCAATGGGTTACTGTACACGCGCTGGAACGTCTTGGTACCACATGAGTGTGGCTCGGAATGGCCTGGAATGGCTTGGAGTGGCTCTCGACAACAGGGCTCGATGCACCCAAAAGTGAAGGGCTGTTGACACACCGGATTGATATGCATTTCTGGGGTGTTGACAGAGATATCCTGTATGTGTACTCGCAATGCCTAATGCATGAGGGAAGCCTCTCCTTTGCATATAACCCATCTAATCCGCTCTTTAATAAACGACCAAGCACGTGTCAACAACTCCCAATGGCGCTTCAGCTTCACATTCCTCCCTGTATCCGCAATCCACCTCATCACCACCATGTCCCACCCGTCGATAAACCGCTAAGAATCCGGATACAGGGACCGCTTCAGTCTATTCAAAAGCTGATCCCGGACGTACAATGGCACCCTATTGTGCCTTTCCCACAACCTGGAGGGCTAGAACTTGCAAAGCTTACACATGAGGCCTTGTATGGGCAAAGTCGAATTGGTAGCGCGCCAGTTGTGCGGGATGAGTACCTGGCCTGGGTTATGGAAGGAAGGAGGCCACTTGGGTAATACTGCAACTATAGAAGAGATGCAAGGCCTAAACTAACAGCCTCACTCTAGCTATATTGACTACTATGGGGTTAAATTTGATCACATCATTTCTCCCCATGAAGAAAGCCCAGAGGTCCTCGTGATCAACATCATCGAAGTTAATAATGATGGGGGATATGCTGACGGAGGGAAATACGCAAATGAGGTTCTTGCATTCTCGGTAAACCCAAGCTATTATACAGGAAAGAAGGCACTTTCAATACCTATGTTGTCAGCATAAGAAAGGCACACAGGATCGTACTCTAATAAACAATATGGTAGCTGAGCGGAGGATTTAGCGCTACCCCCCCCCCCCCCCTCTGGTGTCTGTTTAGGTTTAGGCGAGGGGGCAAGGTGGAGGAGGGAGGACAACCTTAGATAGAGGCAGCTAACTAGGTGGTTCAAGTACAATCACTTCACCCAGCCGCTAAGCTTGCTCTGGCTGCTTCATTGCCTTCTTGGTGATATTTGTAGTGAGCAGGGTGAGCAGGTACATGGCTATACAAAAAAGAAAAAGAAAAAGATTCAAAAAGAAAAAAAGAAACCCCAGGAAACTAAAGTCCGGCCTTCTCTTTCACAAGCTTCAAGTTCGCTTTATACATATTGCCCCCCATGTGAAAGTCGTTCTTAATAGCAGCGTCATAAAGTTTCTTCGCGAAAGCCTTCCCATGATCCAGACTGTCGATAAGCGCTTCCAGGTCACTGCTGCTTGCCTTAAGCATTCGCTTCACGAATCGGTTCTCGATGACGAACATAGGCCCCTCAATAATAGCCTTGAAGTCACTAAATTGGGGCACGGCTACCTCGTTCAGCCGAGTTTCGATGGCCGGGTCGATATTCGTGTTTACAAGCTTGGCGATATACAGGTAGTAGACGTCGTTGTGGCGGCCGGCATCCGACTCCTGCTTAAACGTTCTGCGGATCGCTCTCTCGTGGCCGCCCGTGATGTAAATGTCGTCGAGATTGAAGACGACCATGTCCTTGACGGCCTCCTTGTCAAAGGTTAAGTGTTCATCGTTCATGAACTTCTCCCTGTCTGCATCCGACATGGTGGCGTAATCCTCCGACCGCGAGGCCGACGTGGCCTTTAGGATGGGGAGAGTTAGCACGGCGTAAGCACCCTCTTCTGCTAGGTAGCGGTTCAGGTATTGGCAGAAGTAGCTCTCGAATGTTGTGGCGGCTGTGGGCAGCGACCCCCGTGACACCATCGACGCAAATCGGGCCAGTGGTTTGTTATCCGCCCGGTCTTTTTCAAGGATAGGCTTGACAAGTTCCTTCCATGCGAGTTTGGCCATCTCACGCCCGTACTGGTTTGCAAATGTCAAATCCCCGTACTTGAAACGGCTGTAGTCGTGCTTGTTAAATCCTGGGTTGGCTTCATCTTCAACATGATACAGGGCCAAGGTGTCTTTCTCTGTAATCGGCTGACGGGGAACCAAGGACAAGCTCTCGGTGTGATTATGGTAGGGATTTGAGGGTAAAGAGAAAGAGGGGGCAAAAGAAAATGCAAAGACGAGGCAAGTAAGGACGCGCCTCAGAGCGCTCTGTCTAGCCGAGAGGAAACGCATAGTTAAGGAAGAGAGAGAACAAGAGAGCGTTGCTTATAGGAATGGTAGCAGTCAGATGGGGAGTAAGGAAGGCAGGCGGCCTTTATAGAAGCCTGAGAAAAGATGAGGTGACGCTAAATAGAAAGGTGTTTCCAACCTGGGGGAATGATGGTCTGTAAGAGAACTGAACGACCTGGATTTTTCTCCAGCCTGGGTTCTCGAGCCATTTGCGCCACACGTATCAGTCGTTTGGAAAATGCTCTTCGCTTTCACTTCATAACTACCAAGTCCAAATTCTATTATGATCTACAATATGCAAAATGTAAATATATCACTTGAAGTTAATTACATTGTAGTATTTAGTAAGATAGTGTTAGGTTATGTGTAGGGGGTTGCTACGTAAAGACAGTGAGTACCCTGACGTAGGTAGAGGGTCTTGAAACCCAGCTGTTGCGATGTTGTACCTCGATTTCTCGTCGGACTATCCATATTTCGCGATTCTCCGGACTATTGTCCCAGATATCCACCGCCAGCAGCGGTGAAATACCCGCCCATTCAACTGGGCGGCCTACGATAGTTACTCTTCTTCTTCACGCATAATATCAGAGATTAACCCCGTTTATTCGTCAACCACACCAGCGTTAGTGGGTGCGTGGCACAAGTACAGTGAGGACTTGAAAGGTTCGTGAGCAGATGTACCAATTGAGCGAACACGTCCAAAGGTACGTAACAATAAGTCGTGAGTATTGTATATCGTGTATATTGTGCTTGGTCTATTGCTTGCTTTATCCCCTGTAACATTAAGTAAGAGGGAGGCTACTCCTACTAACCCCCCCACCCCACTTACGAATATCCCCCACTTCCGAACATCCAACATAACCACCATCACCACCACTATCACCACTTATTCCTCGGGCTTGCCGCCTACCTATATGTAACTTTCGGCCTCACTAGATAATTCGGATGCGCTGGATTCATCCGGACTATCTATTCTACTAATATCTGTATTTTACACCCGCTAGATATACTATATAGTAGTAAACTTACTATTAGGAGATAAAGGGAACTTTTTCCTCTTACGTTACTACTAGTTATCTATATAGCCCTATAGATAACAGATCTACTAGTTTAGAATTTATAGTCTAGATGCCTAGTTATCCTAGCCCTTTTATACCTTTCTAGATAGGTAATAAAGAGTATAGGTATCTAACCTATCCTTACCTAGCTACTAAAGTTAATGTAATTAATACTATATATTAGCAGATTAGTAAGGGGTTAACTATAGGATAATAGATATAGATTTATCCTACTACTAGCTGCTAGCCTTACTAGTCTTACTAGCCTAGCTAGCTTAGCTAGATGTTTTAGATACTAAGGGGTTAGATAGAGGGCAATACCTAAAGATAGGCTATAATCTAGCCCCTTTTTAGCTAGACTTTATATTCTAGTTAGTTATTACTATATTATAGGTAGCTAAATAATAGGCTAGAAATACCCTTTTATTAGCTACTATTAAATCTATTACTATATTATCTATAGATCTAACCCCCTACTTATAGGTATTCTTTAAGGGACTAAAGATAGCTATATCTAGAGGCTAGAAGACTATAAAGGAGTATAGTAGTAAATATAATAGCTATATATAATACTACTAGTATTTCTATATAAAGTTAGTAGTTATATAGCTATAATACCTATCTAAAACTAGTAGTTTAGCTTTATTTAGCTAGCTAGGTTAGATATATAAGATAAAGACCTTCTCTAGCTATTCTAAAGTAGTCTAGTTAGTTATCTAGCTATTATTAGTAGCTATAAAATACTATCTCTTATATCTAAATAGGTTAGATAAAAACTACTAGGCTTAAACTAACTTACCTTTATATATTACTAATAGGGGTAGGGATTACCTATTAGTAGATATATACTTAATAAGGGATATCTATACTTTAGATCTAGGCTGCTTTTTCTAGATATATATAGATATAGTAAAGCCTAGCACTAGCCTATTAGTCCCTTTACCTTCTATAATACTAGTCTTATCTATATTCTAGTAGTTAGATAGATAGATACCTTTAATCTTAGAGATATCTAGACGATTAAAGAATTACTAGATAACCTCTAGTAAATAGGATTACTAACGCCTAGTATCTATTACCCTTAATCGCTTAGATTAGATAGATAGGTTTTGCTATAAGAATCACCCTATCTACTTCCTCCCTAGAGGTTACTACTTATTACCTATTATACGCTTTACTATTCCCTTTAGTTACCTATAGGAAATAGGGTAGCCTAAAGCTTCTTAGGTTAATATATAGGTAACTAGGGAATCCTCTTAAGACTAGGTTAAATACTATATATAGCTAAAAGTAGTATTTCTACTTTACCTACCCTTTAACTAGTAATAAAGAGTAGTATATAGGATACCCTATTAGTAAGCAGCCTTACTAATAGTACGCCTATCTCCTATATTATTAAGGGCCTGTTAGAGCTCAAACTCAGCATATTACTTTATGATAGGTTAAAAAAGATATCCTGAAAAAATGGCGTTATTTGGCGATATATGGTAATTGTTGTGATAGTTTGAAAAAGGTGATGTGGTTGAGGTTGCGGGATTTTCGGGATGTTCGGAAGTGGGGGATATTCGTAAGTGGGGTGGGGGGGTTATTCAAAGAAAAGGCCTTCCAGAGTAGTTATAAACCTTTTCATAAATTAACAGGTGGCTTAATGTATACTTACACAATCATACTTCTTTCTATAAGAAAGTATAACCTTGTCAGAGGTGCTGGCAGTCCGAGTGAAGAAGTCAACGATAGGGACACTTAGCTGAAGGTAGGGGTAGTGGTGTAACAACATTCGAATCTGCCCTCACTATCGTGGGCGAAATAAGGTTCTTATCCCTCATCTATCTGACTAATGGGGACCCACCGGCGGCCCACCGGATCCCCCTTGTCAGGCACCTGACAAACCTATTGTTATTGAACTTTGTCATCCTAGCCTTCTTAATAGTTCGCAAAGTTACAATGCTACTGTAAGTAATTTTAGCTGGTGCTAGCATAGTAGAAGGAGGGGCATATCATTTGCAACACCCAAGTTCACTGACGCAAAGAACCACTCTGATTCCTTTACATCCCCTTTCCCTAACTTTAGTCGTCCATCGTCTCAATCGTTGCGATCGGTGACGCCGACTGCGCTAGTTCGGCATACGGATCCATCAGGAATCTCGTCGCAGGGAAGGTATATAAATATAATGTCATCCCGGGTGAGGAGGGCGAGAGGGGCCAGTATACCAACCCACAAACGCCAACTCTCCACATTCATATAGTTGTCGCCATTTGTCGCCATGTCTTTTGCTACCCTACTCTTGTTAGCCTTGGCCTTCACGTGAGTAATGTCTTCCTTTAGGTGTGTGGAATTGAAAACTCACATTACAATTAGTTCCGTCAGTAGCCAGGCACCACACAGCCATAGCCATGTCACGAACATCCAGCAATTATGGGGCCCGTATTCACCTTTCTTCTCAGTGCCATCTGAGATCAGCGCTGTTACGCCTCCCGGTTGCAAGATCACTTTCGCCCAGGTTCTGTCGCGGCATGGCGCTCGGGATCCTATCAACGTCATGGCGGCGAAATTTAAGGCACTTGTCAACCACATACACTCCAGCGTTACCAGCTACGGCAGAGGCTACGAGTTCATTAAGACCTATAAGTACACTTTAGGCGCTGAACAGCTTACACCTTTAGGCCAGAAAGAGCTTGAGGACTCAGGCGTAGCATTCTACAAACGCTACCAGGCGCTTGCCGCTGTGAATGAACCCTTTGTTCGAGTTGCCGGTCAGGAGCGTGTAATTAAATCTGGCCTGAACTGGAAGCAAGGTTTCCACAGCTCCAAGATTGCCGATGGCCACAGAGTGGGCAACCAAGACATGGTCATCATCCCTGAGGCTAAAGGCGTTAATAACACGCTGAAGCACGGCCTCTGTACTGCCTTTGAGGATGACATACACTCTAGCTCAGGTAAAGCGGCGCGGGTCCTGTGGCGTGATATCTTCACACGTCCAATTATGGCCCGGCTTAATGAGAACCTACCTGGTGCAGACCTAACGGCTGCAGACACTATTACCTTTATGGAGCTATGCCCGTTTAACACCGTAGTTAACGGAAAAATGTCGCAATTCTGTAAACTCTTTACGCCAGAGGAGTTTGAAGACTATGAGTACTACGAGACTTTGGATAAATACTACCGCTTTCACGCAGGAAACCCACTTGGGCCGACGCAGGGTGTGGGTTTCACTAATGAGCTTATTGCGCGTCTGACGCGGCAGCCTGTAGTAGACCACACATCAACCAACTCAACGCTTAACGCAGACCCAGCAACATTCCCACTTGATAGGAAGCTATACGCCGACTTTACCCACGATAATGATATGATGGGCATTTACGGTGCGCTAGGCCTGTACAGCAAAACGCCAGTGTTATCTAAAACGAAGCGGATGTCTATATCGGAGACCAAGGGGTTTACGTCAAGCAGGTTGGTGCCGTTTGGGGCGCGCATGTACGTGGAGAAGATGAGATGCGGCTCTTCGGAGGAGATGGTACGTGTGCTTGTTAACGACCGGGTGGTGCCGCTGGTCGGTTGCGGCGCCGACGAGCTCGGACGGTGCCGGTTGAGGCCGTTTGTGGAGAGCCTGGGGTTCGCGAGGAGCGGAGGGCTCTGGGACAAGTGTTTTCAGTGATTAATAGCCATATTTGGGCTTTCTTTCATTCCGGCCAGACCAGCTAGAACTAGAGATGGAATGATGGACGATATCCCCCTCCCCCAATAGGGATGAGGGATCACCTGTGACTTTGCGTTGGCGAAAGCTTGCGAACAGAACGTGCTGAGTGTCAGTATCTACTAGACACTGTCCAATGTCGGGGGGGTTTACCGAGGTATTTGCAGGTTGTCTTGGGCCTGATTTCTTCCCATGGACTCTGAAGCGTTGCGTCTGTGTTCATTCTGGTTTTCGCTCTCGTAAAGCAGGTAAGCTGGAACTTCTCAAGCGCAAAGACAGACGCATAAGTGAGTGCCTAGATCTGAGCTTTCCGAAGCGCTTCTCGGAGCTTCTGGCAGGTTTCCACAGTACTGTCTCCCAGAGCAAGGATTGCGACGTCGTTAATAAACCCTGTAGCTATGGTGTCTGCACCTGGGTTGCAACTGTCTAAGAGATCTGCGTTATAGAACAGGTAGGGTATAGGCGATAAAGTTGATCCTTGCGGAGTCCCGGTGTTTAGTGTCAGGTGCCGGAAGGGGGGGGCACCAGGGGGGAGCCGGGTGGGGCCCAGGACGGCAGTAGAACGGAATAATGTTGAGCCGACAAGGGCATAAGAGAGGGTTTTTTCATAACAATCTTAGGTTAGAAGGAAGACAGATTAGAATAATAGTTACTACTAACCCCTAACTACTTAGCTACTAACTACTTTACTGTTACGGGCTACGCCACAATAAGTGTGGCTAGGCTGGTGCCTACCACAACCCACTATCGCTTACAACTAGCTAGGAGGGACGCACACACACAACACGCATAAGATAAATAGCTATATAAATTATATATTATTTATACTTTTTACCTTCTCTCTTTAGCTTAGATAAATTATATTAAATTACTATACGCCTATTATAAGGTAATACTAGCCTATTATATATCTAAGCTTTTAAAATAATAATAAATACCTTACTAATTATACTATATAATAAGTATATAATAAGATACTAAAATAGTAATAAGCTATAAAACTTTTCTATTAGTAGAAGTAAAAGCTAAAGTTATAGCCCTAAAGTAAGTAAAAGTAAAAATAATATAAGAAATAAAGAAGCTTAAAGTAAGAAGCACTAACCCCTAAGGTATTATAATAGGCTAGTATTACCTTATAATAGGCGTATAGTAACTTAATATAATTTATCTAAGCTAGGGAGAGAAAGTAAGAAGTATAAATAACGTATAGTTTATATAGGCCTTTATCTTATACGTGTTATATATATACACCCCTTTTAGCTAGTTATAAGTAATAGTAGGTTATAGTAAGCACTAGCCTAACTACACTTATTATAGTATAGCCTATAATATATACTCCCCTCCTATACTATAAGGCTTTACTAGCCCTCTATAGTTACATATTATATCTTAAGAAATTACCTACTAAATAATCCTATAGGCTAGTAGGCTTATTATTTATTCTTTTTTTTTCTTACTAGCCTTTTTATTAATATTATAAGTATTTATCTTATATATAACTATACTTTCTTTTTACTTTTATTATCTTTTTACTAATTACTAGTTATTAATTATAGAAATTAAATAATTTATAATAGCTATAAGTAAACTAATCTTTATATAGGCCTATATATATATATATATATACCTACTAATTAGTTACTAACTTATAAAATAGCCTCTTACTATCCTTAGCTACTCTCTATCCCCTAAGGATAATAAGGTCTTTAACCTTATTACCCCCCCTACTATAAGTTACTTTCCTTTAGTAAGTATATTATATAAGTTAACTAACCTAGTTAGAATAATAAGGATAATAAGAATAATAAAGCTAATAAGGCTAACTATAGCTTCTTAGTTATAAAGAAATACTATACTAATACTTTTACTCTTACTACTACTTCTACTTATATACTAACTATCTTTTATATATACCGATACTTCTTATATATATACTACCTTACGTATAACCCTACTACTATCTATTATATAGAAAATATTAGCGCTTATAGGTACTACTATCTCTCTTATATATAGTCTAACTATAGCTACTAACCTATAAGTCTCTTATTACTTATATAAATCTTATGCTTTACTAATATAACTTAGATCCCTAAGGCCTTTTTAGGCCTCTATAAGGTAATATCTATTACTACCTACACTACTACCCTAACTACTTTTAGTTTTATAAAGCGTACCTCCTTCTAGCTAGCTATTAAGGCCTAAGAAGTTATAACTAACTTAGAGTAAGAGGTGTAAAAAAGCGCTAAAAAGATACATAGAAAGTACGCCTATAGTATATCTAATAATACACCCCTTATACCTACTATACCTACTTCTTTTTTCCTAGCTATTACTACTACTACTATTACTACTACTACTACTAACGCTACGTATAGTAAGGTTACTCCCTACCTAAGTAGTCTTATAGCTACCTAAAGTAAACGCCTTATTATTATAGTTAAGAAGATCTTAGTCTCTCTTAAGAGAGTAAGTACTAGTCTTTTTCTCTCTCTTATATAACCTTTATACTAACTTTATATCTTTAGTTTATTAACTTTATTACTACTAACTTTAGTTATAGCCCCTCCCTTAAGCTAGGAGACTTTTAGTAGGGGGGTCTCCTATATATTTTAAGTATATTTATTTTATATAGCTTTACTACTTACCTTATAAAGCTTAGTTATTTTTTATAGGCTATAGCCCTTTAATAAAGATTTATTACTTATCTACTTATTATATATCTTTATTTTTTTATATATATATATATTACCTTTATTATAGATATTAATAGGTTTATACTTCTCTTTAAAAGAGTCTAAAGCTATAGTGTTTTTAACTAATTTAATAGGTTTCTATATAGCTTTAGTAAAACCCTCCTAGCGTACTAGCGCTTAGTATGTTTTTATTTTTCTTTTACTATACTATTATATACTAATTATTTCTATAACGTACTATTTCTTTTTACTATCTTCCATTAGGGGGGAAGGCTATACGTTATAAGCTTTCTAGCTTAGTAAAAGGTTATTCTTAGTATAGCGTAATAGGTTTATATAAAATTAGTTATAAATATTACTAGGTATATTAAGTTTAACTATAAGGGGGCTAATTACTTTAGTAACTTAGTAATAGTAATATAGCTAATTAAGCTTATAACTTAGTTATAGAGAGTAATAATTATATATTAATAGTTATATATTATTACCTACTTTAAACCTTTTAGTTATACTTTATTACTTATTAGCTAATTCTTCTATATATTATTAGGCTATAGCTATTACTACTTATACTATTATAGTTACTTTAGTTATCTTTTATATAAGTCGTTTAGTAACCTTTTTATATATATCTATTACCTTTTATATACTCTCTTTAACTATAATAAGGTCTATATAGTAGCTATACTTTATAAAGAAAAAGCTTAACCTAATTACTAATATAGTATAGTTATTAATTACTAATTATATAACTAGTATCTAATACGCCTAATCCTCTTAAAGGTAACTTATATAAGCGTATAGTGTTACTTAGATCTCTTAGTTAAAGCGCTTTATAGCTCTATTACTCTATAGGTAATATAACATACTTAGTCTCTACTTAATACCTATAAGTATATAAAACCTATACTAGAATTTACTTATTTAGTTACTCCCTCTATTACTAATAATACTTTTTAGTATACTATAAAAGTAGTAATAGTAACCTAAAAATCTTTTAGTACACGCCTCTATATCTATTATTACTATTAGTTTAAGTATTACTAACTTTCTTAAGTAGTCTATAATAACCTATATATTAGTAGTATAGTTAGGGCTAGATAGTAAGAGATCTATAATAAAGTCTATTAATAGGTTGCTTTTTAAGCGCTTAGGTATACTTAATAGTTATAAAAGGCCTTTCTTTATATTACGCTAGATCTTACTACTTCTATATACGTTATAGTTATAAATAAAGCACTATACTATTTATAACTAGCCTAACTAGTAAAACCTTTATAAAAGTATTTCTAAGGTACTATTCCTCCTAAGGTACCTAGTTATAGTTAAGTTATAGCTTTATTATACTAATTAGGTATATAGGCTATTAGAGGGGGAATTAGGGTTATTATTACCTAGTACCTATATCCTCCCCCTCTAGGTAAGTCGTTTTACATTATTAAGGTAGTAGTCTATAATCTAAATATATAACTAGAGGTTAAGTAGAAGTAAGTAGTCCTCTTACTAAACAGCTATATATACTACTTAGAAGATAGTATTACTATCCTATATTATAGCCTATAAAGCTTATAGTTCTTTATCCTTAAATACCTTTATATATAGCGCTAAAGGCGCCTCTATTATATAATAGGCTATTACTAGTTACGCTTTATTTAGAATTATTTAGATAATATATCCCTATTAGTAGTTATTATTTTATATAAAAGGGGTATCTTACTTATACTAAAAGAGCGTATTAGAAATACTTATATCCTTATTAAGCTAGTATATAATATAAAAGTTATATTCTATAAGCGTTTTAGCCTAACAGCTTTAGCGCTTTATTAACTTCTGCTTTTTTATAAAGTACTTAAAGGACTTATAGTCTACTATTACTTTAAAAGGCTTCTTAGTACTATATAACTTTACTCTCTATACTTAAAGGTAATCTAGTACTACTAATAGCTTTTTATTATAAATAGGGTAGTTATATTACGCTAGCGTAAGCTTTTATAAGTAAAAAGTAATAGGTTAGTACTTACCCTTATTATTTACTTATATTAAAGCGCCTCTTAGTATAAACCTAAAGTAGTTAGTCTTTATAAACGTTAAGGCGTTTAGGTTAAAGTTTTATAGTAGTAAAGCTATTATAAAGTAGTTCTTAAGCTCCTTAAATACTATAGTATACTTTATAAACTATATAAATACTATACTTTTCTTTATAAGGTAAGTTATTAGCTTAACTACCTTAGTGTAGTTAGGTATAAATATCTAGTAATAGTTAGTAAAGCCTAAGAAGCTTCTTATACCCTTAACAGACTAAGGCGCTAACTACTTATAAATAGTATATACCTTTTCTAGGTCTACTAAAACGCTTTTTCTAGCTTTTAGAATAAAGCTAACGTACTTTACCTTTTTTATACTAAAGTTACTTTTTCTTATATTTAGGCTAAGCCTTACTATATAAAGCTTCTTAAGAACTTAGTAAACCTTTTGCTTATAGCCCTCTTTTATCCTATTAGAATAAATAAGAATATTATTAAGGTATATAGTAATAAAGTCGTTAAGAAACTCCTAAAGTAAGCTATTTATAAAGCGCTACTAGTTTATAGGCGTATTTATTAGCCTAAAGAGGCAAACTAACTATTTAAAAAGCCTATATTATATATAAAAAGTAGTTTTATACTTATTACCTTTAGTAATTTATATTTTATAAAAGGCTACTACTATATTTACTTTAGTATACTACTTTACTACTATTAAATTTAGTAGGTTATAGGGGTAAAATTATAGTATATTTTATTATCTTCTTCTGTGTTCTTATTCCTTATAGCTAAAATTTACCTTTAAAGTTATCCCTTAAGGGGTAAATAGTAGTAAATCTGTGGCCTCTTATTAGCCTAATTCCCCTATAAAGTAGGGTATATTACCTATAGATTCCCTAGCACTTTACTATATACTACTATACTATTTTACTAAATTTAATATACCCCCTTAGGGCTGCCTAATTCTATAAGGTAATAACCTATAATAGGGCTAGCCTAACCTTACTTTATATAGCGTATTTCTCTTCTATATTGTTATTATCTTATACGTTATCTTTTACTATATTTACTTCCTATTTTAATTTATTTTCTTTTATCTTATATACGTAATTTACTTTAATCTACACCTATTAATTACTTATATATAATTACTATATAAATTTAGTAAAAGGTTACGCTATAAGTACCTTTATTATCCTATTTACTATTATTTTAATAGACTACTAATACTTTATAATAATCCTCCCTTTAGTAACTTCTTAGTGTAGCTAGTAGTTATAAATATCTATATAGTAAAGCTTTATCTATAGCTAGATTATCTTAGCGCTAACGAGGTGTATAGTCTATATATTATTATAGTTAATTTAAACTATAGGTTGCTTTATAGCCTCTTTACTAAGTAATAGTTAGGCGCTAGCCCTACGTTTTATAGGTAGTTTTACCCCTAGCGTAGCTATTAGTTAACTAGTAAAAAGAGCTTCTTTTATAGCTAAAGAAAGGGCTAGAAGTTTTACCTTAGTAGTTAACGTTATAATAGTATTTTACTTATTAGCTTACTATATTACTATTCCTTTAAATAACTTTATTACTACTACCTATAAGCTCTTCCTATCTAGGTTATTAGTAAAGCTTATGTTAGCTAATACCTTAAGGGCGTTATTATAGCTACTTTTATCTATACTATATATAAGGTAAAGGTGCTATAAATAATAAAGGTAATTTAGTATATAGTCTACTGCTTATTAGTAAATATCTCTAGAATTATAGTTAAATTACGCTAACTAGCTTACTATAAAAGTAACGTTTAGCTAAGTTATTACTATAGCGTATAAGATTATCCCTATTTTTTACTAATAGTAAGTAACCTTTTATAAAGAGGTAATTCCTCTATAAAGTAGTAAATCTTTCTTACCTATTAGGGTTAATTTTAATATATTATTTCTATATAGTAACTTTATAGCCTTTTTATAGTATACTAACTATAATAGCTAAAGACGTTTTATAGTTTAATTACGTAGTACTTTAATACCTAAGAACTACTAAAGTAGCCTACTACCTTTAAGGTAATATTATCTTTAGAGGGCTACTATTACTTCTTAGGTAGTAGGCTTATCTTTATAGTAGAAGGTAAGTATATAGTTATCTATATAAAAGAAGAATATAAGGCTGTTTTTTATTTAGTAGTAATTCTTACCTACTATATAGTAAAACCTAAGCTTATAGAGGCCTTTCTTAAAGTACTTTTACTATAGTAATAGTAATTAGTAGAGGCTATATAGCGCTTTCTAAAGCTAAAGAATTTAGCTTATATAGTAATAGCTTAGTAGTATCTCTATATATATAATTTTATTAATTTCTATATAGATAAAGGCGTTTACTATATTATATTAGAGAAGCTTTAGATTAAATTACGTAGTAATTACTATAAGTGTTTTAAAAGACGTACCTATAAGTATAGCTATGTAAGTATTACATAGATTTTTTACCTATTAATTACTATAGATTACTAGCCTTACTTTAAATTTAGTAAGTCTACTATATTTATTTAGCTTATAGGTATATACCTATTAGTAACTAAGTACTTAGTGCTTTATAGCTTCTCTTTATACTACTTTATACTATAATTATAATTCTTTATAGCTACGTAGGTAGCTTTTTTCTACTTCCTTAAATTTACTTTTATATAGGTAGTTTTTTAACTTACTATATAATAAGAGGGCGTAAAGTGTTTACTAATAAGTACTAATTAGGTTCTTTATCTATATATAAGGGTAATTAGTCCCTATAGTAGTTAAATTACTTATTATTTACTTATAGGTTACTTTAGTAAAAAAAGCTACTTTAAATAAAGTTTATAAGATATTTACTTTTAATTTACTAAGGCTTATAGTAAAGTCTACGCTTTTCTTATATTTAAGAGTATTTTATATATATAAAGTAGAAAAAGGTAGTATATTTACTAATATATTAAATATAGGCTAGGTAGAAAAAGGTAGTATGTTTTTTACTAATATATATATTGTAGGTAAGGTAGAAAAAGGTAGTATGTTTTTTACTAATATATATATAGTAGGTAAGGTAGAAAAGGGTAGTATATTCTTTACTAATATATATATAAGTAAGGTAGAGAAAGGCGATATGTTTACTAATATTAATAGTATATTTACTTATAAGGTAGAGTTCTTTATATTATTATTACGATTTTTTATAGTATTTACTTATAAAGTAGAGTGTTTTATAGTATTATTATAATCCTTTATAGTATTTACTTATAAGGTAAAGTGTTTTATAGTATTATTATAATCTTTTATAGTATTTACTTATAAGGTAGAGTGTTTTATAGTATTATTATAATCTTTTATAGTATTTACTTATAAGGTAGAGTGTTTTATAGTATTATTATTACTTTTACCCCTTACGTTAAGCTCTACTAAAGTACTAAAGAATATAGCTAGTAGTAATAAAGGAGGTATTAGCTAAGAAGTAAAAGTTACTTATAAATATTTATACTTTTTTTTAGGAGCTTTACGGTTACTTAGTGTAGCCTTAGCGTGCTATCCTTTAATAATATTACCTTCTTCCTTATTAATTTCTTTAGCCTATAAGGCTAGCGTACTTTATGTAATAAGTTACTTAATTTATACCTAAATAGTAGTAAGATCTTAGTCTTATAGTTTATTAAGTAAGTAGTTAATTAACCTATTAAATTTCTCTTTTTTATTAAATATTATATTATATATAGTAAATACCTTATTCTTAATAGGATACTATATGTAGTATAAATTACTTAAAGTGTAACTAATTAAGTAACTAATCTACACTTATAAGGATAACTTCTTCTGCTTATTACGCCTAAGTTATGCGTTAGCTGTTAAGGCAAAAGCTTAGTAGCTATACGCTTATATATAGGAAAGGTTAGGCTTTACGTATAGATTTATAATATTAGTAAATAGGTTAAAGTATAAATACTATACTTAATATAGGGATTTCTACTTCTTAACTACTAATAGTATATAGTTATATAGGTATATTACTACTATATATATCTCTAGCTATAGGGCTTTAGGTAATTTTGCGTTAGTTTTTATATATCTTACCTTAAGGTAGATAATTATAGTAATACGCTTAGCTACTTTATTTTATACTTAGGTATTTAGCGCTAAGTACTTTATAGTTACTTTATAGGTAGTAATTATCTTTATTACTTACTTATAGTAAAGTATTTCCCTATTAGTCTTAATAACCTTTACCTACGTACTATAATTCTTCTTAAGATATATAAAGAACTTACGTAGCGTCTAGTTAATTACATTACTTTTATAGTCTTATAGGTAGAAATCCTATAATATTCCTAATATATAGTTACTAATAAGTATCTATAAGATATATCTACTATACCTTTTAGTAAATATATAGAAATTAATTACTATTTAGTTACTAGGTTTTATAATATTTACGCTTTTATAGGGCTACTACTACACTTAGCGCTTTATTTTACTAAGTCTATAGGCTATATAGTTATAGATTGTTATACTATAGCTACTAGTTATTTATACTCTTTAGGTAGTATTAGTTAATTAGTAGAGGGCTATTACGCCTAGATACTTAAGCTAGTAGTGCTATAGCTTTATATCTTTACGTATAGGTTTTCTTTACGTTACTATAGTATAGTAGTACCTTTTCTATAGTAGTAGAGGCGTATTATTAGTGCTTCTCTATAAGATAAATATAGCTATATTATTAAATTCTATAATAAGGCGGTATTTAAGTACGTATTAATTATTCTTTTTAGTAATATACCTAATTAATAAGTAGTTAGATTAATAGAAGTAGTTATTTCTTAGGCTAGTATCCTACTAAATACCTAATTTTTTTAGTTAGTTAAACGAAATAAGGTTTATAGTAAAGTTATAGTAAAGGATTACTTTATAAAGGTGTATTTTTACTAATCTATTATTACTTTTTATATATACTTTAGCTATCTTATATCCTTTAATTACTATAGGCTTTATACCTACCTAAAGGTAGTCTCTTATAGCTATACTACGTAAGTCTCTAAACTACATAAGGTTATTAAATACGTAATTAGTTACCCCTAAATTAAGTAGTGCTAACTCCTTTAGTATATATATTAGTAGTAAGAAGTAAAAGGCTATAGGCACTATTACTTAGTAGTAACTATATAGTTACTCCCCTTATTAGTAAATCTTTTACACCTTTTCTATAAGATATAGCAAATTATTAAGTTACTTTTTAACTTACTATTTTTACTACTAAAGTTATAGCTTTTCTTTATTTTAGTAAGGAGAGCACTATTTCTTAAAGATATATTAGTATTTACTTAGGTAGTAAAATCCCTTATAGGCTTTATACTTATTACTATAGCGTAATTTATTACTATAGCTATCCTTTTAGTAATATTACTTTTTATATAGTAAATCTTTATAGTTACTATATAAACCTTTAGTTATAGTAGTTAGGCTAAAAGCTTTATAGCTAGCCTAGCTATAAGGCGTATTGTTAATTATAGTTTTAAGGGTCTTATAGGCTACTTTTAGTACTTTACTTTACGTTAGCTAATTAATGTTTATATTAGTAGCTTTTGCTATAGTAAATACGTTTATTTATAATAATAATAGGCTTTACTAAAGGATTTACTAAAGCTTTATAAACTAAAGCTTTAGGTATAGTAAAGTTACTATATCTATACACTTAAGAGCTTTATATACGTTATCCTACTTAGTTAACTATACTTTAGTTTCCTTTTTTATTATAAGGTGTTTTTATATAGCCTTTTTATAGACTTTCTTATATTTACTACTAGCTATTACGCCTTTCTTACGTTAGTTAACGCCTATAGCGTTTATAAGGTTAGTTATCTATTACGTAAGGTCTTTACTAAAGCAGTAGTACTAAGTAAAGAAAAAGTCTATAACTAATTAGTAAATTACCTCCTTTATATTAGTAAATTACTTCTTCTATTTCTTATATTCTTTTACTTACTTAGCGTACTATACCTACTTAAGTTTAAAGACTTTATAGTCTTTATAGCTAAGGTCTATTAGTTATTTAGCTTTTGCTCTTACTAGGATATTTATAGTCCTTAGGGTAGTTATACTAGATTGTGTAGCTTAGCTACTTAGCCTATTGCTTATAATAGGTTAGTATTCCTTATTAAAGTTAGATATCTTAACTTCGCGTAGCGGCGCTAATTTAGTAGCAATTAATAGGCGTAGAGACTTTACCTCTAGGTTAATAAACGCCTATATCTTACTGTCTTTAGCGTAGCTATAGATTTAGTTAATTTATAGTAGTTAATTACGTTTTAAGTGTAGAATTATTGCTTTTTTAGTAGTATCTATTATAATAGAGGGGTATTTTAGCTATTATAGAAGCATATATTAGAATATTAATTATTAAATTTAGTAGGTTATAGGGGTAAAATTATAGTATATTTTATTATCTTCTTCTATATTTCTATTCCTTATAGCTAAAATTTACCCTTAAAGTTATCCCTTAAGGGGTAAATAGTAGTGAATTTATAGCCTCTTATTAGCCTAATTCCCCTATAAAGTGGGGTATATTACCTATAGATTCCCTAGTACTTCGCTATACACTACCGTACTATTTTACTAAATTTAATAACTACTTCTATATAGTAAAGCGTCTTAAAGATTAAAGGTAGTAGATAATAGTTCTTTTTTATAATAGCGTTTAGTACTTTATAATTATAATAAAAGTATAACCTACTACTTAGTTTATATATAAAAAGTACTAGCGCTTTTACTATAAAGCTGCTTACTTAGATAAAGCCCTTATTAAGGAGGTCTTCTAAAGTCTTCTTTAGGATTAGTAGTTCCTCTCTTAATATATTATAAAAGGGGCCTTATAGTAAGGTTACTTCTAGTTTTAATTCTATATAGTAGTTATAGCTAGGTTAGTATAGTAGTACTTTTATTAAGGTATTAGGGTTAAATAAGTTACTATATTCTTTATATACTTATTATAGTAATACTATAACCTTAGTAGCTTATCTTACCCTTTTATCTAACTTTAGCTATAAAGCTTTCTTTATATTAATAAAGCTAACTACTATAATTTAGAAGAAAGCCTATAAGTTCTTACTTATCCTTTTTATAAACAGGTTATATTAAGTAGTATAATCCTTACGTACAGCCTTATAATAGATAGCTATAAAGGTAGGTACTTTAATTACTTAAGCGGCTTTAATTTTATATACTCTTATAAACTCTTATTAACTAACTAGGCGTAGCGTAAGGTCTACTTACCTATAATAAATAGTACGCTTTATAGTATTATAAATAGTATAGTTATATTCTATCTAAGGTTTTCTTAGAAACATATTAACGTTAAGGCTATATATAATATACGTATATATATATTAGTAGTATCTATAAAGTTTAAAGTTAAATATAACTACTCTTTTTACTATTATACTAGCTCATTTATTAGTAAACCCTTTTAAAAAGATTTTTTATTAAGACACGTATAGGAAGCACTAAGTGTATATAAAGTTATAGTTTACTATTACGTAAGTATTATAACTAGTATTAGTAAAGGCTTAGGTAGGGGATCCTTTATTAATATAGGTATCTAATAGTATAGCTAGTCTAATTATTCTCCTCTTACGTTAAAACTCCTCCTATTTTATATACTTCTTACTTATTAGCTTTAAAGCTTAATTTTACTTTAAAGCTATTCTTTTTCTAACTTTTCTTTACTTTTAGTAGTACTATAAGCGTTATTACTTTCCTTAAGCTTCTTAATCTTAGTAGTTACTTTAGTTATATAGGTAGGCTTACTTTTTTTTTTATTACTATTAGGGTAATTATAAGCTAGGTATTTAATCTTTTAGTAGGTATAGTATTAGTATGTTTTAGTATATACTTTTTACGCCTTAGGGTGTTTTTTTTTTTTAGCTTTACTAGCTATATATACTATTATTTTTCTTATTATTTATATATCTTTATTAGTATCTTTTAATACTAAAGGTAGTAAGTATCTATAAGTAGGCTATATACTACTAGCTAGGTTCTTAACCTTCTAAGCTACTTTACTTACTTATTATATATATATATAAAAGGTAGAAAAAAGTAAGATACTTACTAGTATATTTTAAATATAAAGGGGAAAAGCGTTTAAAAGGAGTATAATTTATACTTTACTTAGCTATAGGTAGCCTTTAGCTTTAGCTAATACCTATTTAAACTTTAGGAGGAAGGTAGTAAAGGATTTATACTTCTTTATCTTAATACTTATTAAAGAGGTAGATATATAAGTCTTTATATTTAGGTTACTATATGTATACTTTAGGTACTTTAGAAACTCTTTAGAGTTATAATCTACTTAAGCTTCCCCTATTTTATAGTAAGTTAATACTATTCTTTAAGGCGCTATATCTAAATAGAAGTTAATAAAGTATTAGGCTTTTTACTTTATTATAAAAAACGCTTTATTAATACGTAGCTTATTATATATCTAGTATAACTATATAAGGAAGTCTTAGTACTAGCTAAAGAACTTTAGGGGGTTTAGTATTAGTTTTTAAATAACCTAGAGGTAGTTTTTAGCTAGTGTAGGCGTAATAACTATAGTAGCTACTATAGGTATAGTATTTACTACTTCTAAAGACTCCTTATTATATAATTTAATTATAAGGCTTATACCTTAGGGGTTAGTACTTCTTACTTTAAGCTTTTTTATTTTCTATATTATCTTTACTATTACTTACTTTAAGGCTATAACTTTAGCTTTTACTTTAGCTAATAGAGAGGTCTTATAGCTTATTACTATTTTAGCGTCTTATTATATACTTATTATATAGTATAATTAGTAAGGTATTTATTTTTATTTTAAAAGCTTAGATATATAATAGGCTAGTATTACCTTATAATAGGTATATAGTAACTTAATATAATTTATTTAAGCTAGGGAGAGAAAGTAAGAAGTATAAATAACGTATAGTTTATATAGGCCTTTATCTTACATATATTATATATATATACCTCTTTTAGCTAGTTATAAGTAATAGTAGGTTATAGTAAGTATTAGCCTAGCTATACTTATTATAGTATAGCCTATAATAGGTATAAGCCTTATAATTAAATTATATAATAAAAGGTCTTTAGAAGTAGTAAATATTATACTTACTATAGCTACTATAGTTATTATACCTATACTAGCTAAAAACTACCTCTAGGTTATTTAAAAACTAACACTAAACCTTCTAAAGTTCTCTAGCTAATACTAAAACTTCTTTATATAGTTTTACTAAATATGTAATAAGCTATATATTAATAAAGCGTTTTTAATAATAAAGTAAAAAGCCTAATACTTTATTAACTTTTATTTAGATATAGTACTTTAAAGAATAGTATTAACTTACTATAAAATAAAGGAAGCCTAAGTAAATTATAACCCTAAAGTATTTCTAAAGTACCTAAAGTATATATAAAGTAACCTAAATATAAAAACCTATATATCTACCTCCTTAATAAGTATTAAGATAAAGAAGTATAAATTTTTTACTATTTTCCTTTTAAAATTTAACTAGGTATTAGCTAAAGCTAAAGGCTACTTATAGCTAAGTAAAGTATAAATTATACTTCTTTTAAACGCTTTTCCTTTTTATATTTAAAGTATACTAGTAAGTATTTTACTTTTTCTTACTTTTTATACCTATATATAATAAGTAAGTAAAATAGCTTAAAAAGTTAAGAACTTAGCTAGTAGTATATAGCCTACTTACTAATACCTACTACCTTTAGTATTAAAAAACGCTAATAGAGATATATAAATAATAAGAAAAGTAATAGTATATATAGCTAGTAAAGCTAAAAAAAAAACTACTTTAAAGTATAAAAAGTATATATTAAAATATATTAGTACTATACCTACTAAAAGATTAAATACTTAGTATAAAATTACTTTAATAGTAAGAAAAAAAAGAGTAAGTCTACCTATATAGCTAAAGTAATAGCTAAGACTAGGGAGCTTAAGGAAAGTAATAATATCTATAGTATAGCTAAAAGTAAAAAGGAGTTAGAAAAAGAATAGCTTTAAAGTAAAATTAGGCTTTAGAGTTAATAAGTAAAAAGTATATAAAATAAAAGGAGTTTTAGTATAAAAGGAGAATAATTAGATTAGTTATACTACTAAATACCTATATTAATAAAGAATCCTCTACCTAAGCTTTTACTAATACTAGTTATAATACTTACGTAATAGTAAATTATAACTTTATATACGCCTAGCGCTTTCTTATAAGGGGTCTATATACCTTTAGGATAAGACACCTAGCCTTAGAAGAATTACTCTAAAGGCTCCTTAGCTAAATATTAGTAAAGCCTTACTAATAAATACCTAAGGCTAAAGTTAGAATCTTAGGATCTTTAGTTTAAAGTCTATATATTATAATAAACCTACCTTTTATACTTTTCCTAGTTATAGCTTTTAGCTACTTACCTTTATAATTCTTTAAGCTTTATAAACTAAAACGACTAGTAGAAAATAAAATATTAGGTTATACTTCTAATAGTAATTACTTAGTAATCCTAAGATAAAATAAAAGCTATAATAAACTATAGCTACTTAAAAACTATAACCTAGTACTAATAACTATCCCTATAGGTAACTAGTAAGTATCTCTATATCTATATAATATAGACCTTAATAACCTTATAAGAGATACTCTAAAGAGAGAAGTATCTAAAGGTTAGACCTAAGGCTAAACCTTTAGTAAAGGCCTAGTGTTACCTATTATAAGCGTAGGTTAAATATATAAACCTTAGTAAGGCCTAAAGTAAAAACTAAATCTAGTTAGTATACTATAGATATTCTAAATATAATAGATTAAGATATAATAGTAATAAGCTAAAGCGTAGTAGTAAAATATAAAACTATAAAGGTATATAAGGGGTTATAGGCTAGGGAAAGAAGTAGATAATAGGTATAGGTATTAATATAGAATTCAACTTAACTCCCTTAACTAGCTAGGCTAGCTAAGGGGTTTTATCTCTAGTAGCTAGGCTAGGCTTTTACTAAAGGCTTACTAACTAATCTATAGCATCCTGCTATTTAACCTAAAGGACTAAAGGACTAATATATCTTTATAATTATCCCCCCTTCTAAAGGGCTTAGTCCCTAAGGCTGTTACTAATAGGTATAAAGCGTGCTTTCTTTAACCTTATAATACGCCTCTTTTAGATACTTTTAGTTTATTACTAGTTACTTTAGGTGCTTCTAACTATTACCAATTAACGTATTACTAAGTTCTTAGTAAGCTATTACTAAGTATACTAAAAATAATAAGGATAGAATTTAAACTTTAATAGGATTTAAACCCTTTAGTAGGTTAACTAGGTATTCTTTCTAAGTACTTTTAGTAAGCTATTACTAAAGGTTAGGTGCTTTTTAGCTATTACTATAGCTAGGTGTATCTAAAGCTATTACTAGTCTAGGTACTCTATTAGTAGGTATCTCTAAGGGTTAGGTACTTCTATAAGCTATTACTAAGGTTAGGTGTATCTAAGGCTATTACTAGAATTAAATCCTTAGGATTTAAACCCTTTTACTAGGTGCTTAGTAAGCTATTACTAGCTAGTATTTATCTAATATATATATATCTCTTACTTATAGCTATATAGTATTATATACTATATAAATAGCTATAACTATAGTATAGTAAATTACCTTTATATACCTCTTCTTAAGGTACTTTCTATAAGTTTTTTTACTATAGTAGTTATCTACTATATAGCTTTTCTTACTATACTTAATGTAATTAGTATTAAAGTAGACTTTCTTAGTTACTAGCTATTTAGTAATACCTTAGTAGTCTTTTATTAGGCTTTTGTTTTTAGCTTTTATAGCTAGAATTATTAGGCTTATATCTTAGTTATACTAAAGCTTCTATAATTACTCTATAGTAAGAGTAACGTCTCTTAGGCGCTATAAGTTATACTTCTACCTAACTAAGGCCTTCTATAAGCCTTATTATAGGTAGTAGAAAAACAAAAAGGCTAAAGGCCTGCTTTCTTTAAGGTCCTTTATACTAAAGGCCTAGTGTATTACTAACTATTTAGTAAAGAATTATAGAGGTAATTAGCTAATCTATTAATAGGCCTTTTAGAGCTAGCTATATAGGCGTCTCTCTTATAGTTCTAGGTTAACGTGTAATTAGTAAATAAACGCTTTAAATAACGCCTAAGGGCTTTAACTTTACCTATTATTACCTATTACGTTAATTATAAATTAGTGGTTTTACTACTACGTTTAGAGGGTTACTATTACCTTTAAAAAGGCTTATTCTATATAGTAGTGTTTAGAGGTAGTTAGATAAAGCTAATTCTCTACTTAAATTACTACTAGCTAGTCTAATACTTACTTAGGCGTACTGTTTTTAAGTAGAATACTATTATAAGCTAGGTTTATATAAAGTAGTAGAGTTATTAACTATAGGTAGGAGTTAGTTAGTTATGTTATTTCTACCTACCCCCTCCCTCTTAGGTAGGTAGTAGCTCCCTCTTTTCTATCTCCTAATTATCTCTTATTTAATTAATATATTCTAAGCCTATTAGTTAGGATACTAGTAGTCCCCTAAGGCTTACTTAGTAAGCCTTATTTTAGATCTATATCTTCTAACCTTACGTAATCCCTTTTAGCTAATAAACTAACTATTTAGTCTTAATATAATCCCCTCCCCTTCTAAGCCTTACCTTAAGGCTCCTTATTATAAAGCTAGTAGTCTACTACTAGCCTTTAGCCTATTATCTAAGTAAGAGGTCTAGAAAACCTCTTACTTTAGCCTTATACTTAGATATAGCGTTATCCTCCTAGTGTTATAGAATAAGGTAGATAGATAGGCTAGAGGAAGACATCCCTATAGGCACGTATACATTTACATACCTATAGAGTATATAATCCTCTACACTATTAACCTCCTCTAGTAAGAAGGTTAACTATAATAATACTTTACTTCTAAAACCTATCTTTTATTTTATAACCTCTATTTAGTTTCCTTATTATTACTTATTTCTATTATTCTTTACCTTTACACTACGTTACTTTATAAAACGCTAGTATAATACTCTACTACTATTACAGCCGAACTATTCCTATTAGATCTAGAATAGCTACTAGGAGGGCTATATTAAGTAGTAGTATAACTACTTTAGTTTACACCTTATAATATTTTCTTTTTCTTTACTAACTTAAGGTAAAGATATACCTCTACCCTAATAGAAGTTTTAAGACTTTAAAAGTAGTATAAGTAAGCTCCTTTAGCTAGGGTATATTACTAAGTTATAGTAACTATATATATAGCTTAAATAGTTCTTATTATATAAAGTTATAAGGAGTTTTTCTAAAAGTTTATAAGACGATATTTTTAACCTTATATTTATAAAGTTTAATAGTAATATACTATACTATAAAACTAATAGGTAGGATATAGACTTCTACTTAGACGATAGATATACTAATAATAACTACTAGGTTAAATCTACTATTAAGATAGTAAAAAGGATTATTAATAACGTAAGATAAAACCTAGCGGTTTCCTTAAGATTATTTACTAACGGATTGCCTATACTGCTCTTATAGATAAATTCCTAGACCTCTTAGTTGTTAGAAAACCTAGTTATACTAGAAAGGAAGACGACTAAGTAGGTTTTAAAACCCCTAAGGAAAATTCTTCTTTAACAACCTAACTTAAGGGTTAATAAGACTATAGGAGAATTCTATAATAGATATAAGGATAGCCTTCCTATAGCATCCCTACTTAGGGTATTAGAAGATTCTAATATAACGTAGCGTTTACTAAAAGGTAAAAAACTAGAAATTATAGGCCTACTTAAGTAAAATACTAGCCTACTAGTAAAATAATACTAAACAGCTAGCTAGCTAATTTAACTCCCTCTAGCGTAATATAATATATAATAATAGTAAACCTTATTACTACTAGCTATAAGGGTCTAATAACTACCCTTCCTAATATAATTCCTAATACTTAGTAGTTTCCTAGCTAGTATAGGTTACTACCCTTATAGACTAAGTATACTAAGCTTTTAGCCTACTTAGATACTACTAGGTCTAGCTTATTACCCCCCCCCCTTAGGGTAGATAGTATACACGCCGCCTTACCCCTAAGGACTAGCTATATACCTAATGCTTTTAGTTATACTACTATACCTAGGTATACTACTAAACGTCTTTATATAAGGGATATACTTTACCTTTTTAAATATAATAGTAAGGTAGATATAAGTATTTTCTTACTACTTACCTCCCTAATAGCTAGGGATTTTAACTCCCTAGCTATTAATACCTATAGGAGGGTAGAGATAACTAATAGTAAATATCCTTTATTTAGTAATAGTACTAACGCTACTACTAAATATATCTTAGTTTATAGACGTATTCTTTTATACTATAGCGTACTAAATATAAATCTTTAGGATATCGTCTAATAGTATAAACACCTTAAGATACACCCTAACCTATTTATAGATACCTATAGGGGTTAGTATCTTCTAACTAAATACTAATATAAAGTATTACTTACTAAACCCTATCTTTTATAACTACTACGTAACTTACTACTATAATATAAAGTTATAAACCTAGGCTATTAAGGTAGTATACTATAATACCTTATTACTATAGTACTTTAGTTAGACGATTTACTAGTACTTTAGGGGATAAGCCTAAAACTAGTAGGAATTTTAACTTATAACTAGAGAATAGTAATAGCTAAGATAGTAAAGATAAGCTGCTATTACTTAATAGATTAGAGAACGCTTTAGCCTTACTTTAGTAGATACTAAAAAGTGGTTTTAGGAAAACTACTTTACTATAGAGAAAATTAATAGCTAAAGTAATATTTACATATTTACTTAAAGCTACTTTAAGTACGTAAAAGTATAGGGAGATTAAACCTAACGTTAATAGCTAATAAGGTTTTATAATAACCTCGCCTTATAGCTTAGATAGTTCCTCTATAAGCCTAAAGATAATAACTCTTTAGATAGATATATTACCTACGCTAAGAAATAACGTAAAGCACTATAAAATATAGCGCCTAGATCTTAATATAACCTAGTATACGTTAATAACGCTACTAACTATAATAGTAAAGATATAGTATACTAGGGAAACGTAATAGCTTACCTAAAAGCCTTATAGGCTAGTTACCTAAAACCCTATAATAAAGACCCCTCTAAAGATAATAAGGAAGAGACTATATTCTAAGGATTAGGTAGTAGGAACGATTAGTATAGTTAAGATAACTATAAATATTATAGAAATTACTATAGAAACTATAGAGGATACTAATCCTATAATAACTACTAGAAAAAAGACTACTAAGATAATACTAAACGTTATATAAAAGATTAACAACCCTAGTAGGAAGTTAAGTAAAGAGGCAGATAAAGATAACGCGTACGTTATACCTAAAAAATTAATAGGCGTAATAATATATAATTTATATAGGAAAATAATAAGAACGCTTAGATTTATATTAATAAACTTATAGACGATAGGTATATTCTTAAAGGCACTAAAGAAGTCCCCTTACGTAAGATAGAGAGTATAAACTTTATTACTCCCTTATTAAAGTAAGAGGCGCTATTACCTAAAGAATAAGAGGAGGTTATTAAATCTAGTAATAACTACACCTTATTATAAAGTAAGGTTAAAAAGTACCTTACTTAAACGCTTTTAGATAATAACTTTTTAGCTATAATAATAACGCCTTCTATACTATTAGTTTCTTTAGAGGACTTAGTTATAAAACCTAATAGAGGAATAGACTAATATAATAATACTATAAATTTTACTTTTTAACTAAAAGAAGTCTTTAAGGTAGTTATTAAACCTAATAAGAAACGCAGACACTATAAGCATACCTATCTTTAGATTAAGGTGTATACTAATAAGAACTTAAAAGACTACTCTATCTATATTAATATAGGAGTATTAGTTATCTTAGTAGAGTAAAAATAAGTAAAGAAGTTTACTAAGAATCTAAGATTTTTACCTATAGAGCTATAAAAAGTAGGCGTAGTTAGGTTATTTTTTATGCTTTTAGAAAACGTTACTTTTAATATATATATTATTAGTATAGTAAAGGGTGTAAAAGTAAAGGTCTACACTATAATAATAGCTAGAGTTATAAAGAAACTCTTAGCCTAATTACTTCTAGAAACGCTATTTTATAATAACTATAGTATAGTAGTAGCTTTTAATAAGAAGTAGGTAAAACTCTAATCTTTCTATAATATAATAATCCCTACTATAGTTAAATACTACTACCTAGTGTTATAATAAATTACTTCTTAGTTTATAGTAACTATTAAGCTAAAAGAACTTAAGTATCTCTTTATAAACTTTATTAACCTCCTAGAGAGATCTATAGAGGATAGGAAGTAGTAACTATACTATATATACTTTAAATACGTATATATCTTTAACACTATTACTAATCTAAAAACCCTAAAAGTTATACTAGTATATAATAATATAGTAGAACTAATAACTATTAAGAAAGGTATAAAAGTAGTATAAATTACTTTAAACTAAGGTAAAAAGACTACTTAGGCGATTAGTAAGGATATACTAAATACTATTACTTATAGTAATTTAGTAAATTTCCTTAACGTTACTAACGAATTCCTAGATACTATAGGAGAGTTTACTATAGGAGTAGATAATACTAAAAAAACCCTATAGAATATATTAATACTAAAGGAAATACTAAAATATAGTATAATAAAGCCTAAGATATATCTAGTAATAGTTAATAAATATAGTATAGAGATCTATATAAATAATAAGGAGTTTACTAGTAAGGTAAAGGTAGTACTTAATAGATACTATATCTACTATAATAAAGGGATAGTACTTATTCCTAACGAGGACTATATAAAGATTAACCTTATTAAGGGATAGTAAAACTAAAGGTAGAATATCTAGGTCTTCCTATTAGGTCTTAAGGATATAGAGTTCCTTAACGCCTATTAGGATAAATAATATAAGTTAGGGAAGATTAGTTAGTAATAAGGCTTTACCTCTATTATATACCTCTTTTTTATTATATAGAAATACTATATAGATAGAAAAAAAGATAAAGACTAAGTAGTTATAGATATATAACCTCTTAATAAGTAGGTAAGTCTAGATATTTACCTTCTCTTAGACTAAGATAAAATTATAGGCTGTTTAAGAGGTAAGAAACGTATAATAATATTTAACGCTACTAGGTTCTTCTACTAGCTTAGTATATATTCTAAGCATTAAGATAGAATAGTAATAATTAGTCCCTATAGGCTTAAGTATTCTAACGTTACTATTATAGGATTTAAGAATTCCCTAGCGTACGCTTAGCGCTTTATAGACTAACTATTCTTTAAGTATTAACGCTTTATCTATACGTATATTAACGATATTATAATCTTTAGTAACTCTAATAAAAAGCACCTTTAGTATATAAAGATAGTCCTAAATATTCTTAATAAATACTAAATCTATATTAATATAAAAAAGTTTTTTACTAGCTTCCCTAGCGTAAAGCTTTTTAGTTATATTATAAATAGTAAGGGTATCTATAAGATAGATAATTATATTTATACATTTAAAAAGCTAGTTTTCTTATATAGCCTACATAACCTTAAGATATATCTTAAGATAGGTAGCTAGCTTTATATAGGGTTACTTTAGTTTAACGTAATTATATTACCCCTTTAGTAGAGAAAAATAAAATTAGTAGCCTAACTAAAATAAAACGAAGTTATTAAGCTAAGTACTACGCACTAGGTAAAAGTAAAAATCGTTATAAAAGAGATATTTAACCCCTTACCTAAAGAGATTAATATATAAAACGCACTATAGGAGAAACTTTATAACTAGGTAATATAATATTACTATAACCCTAAGAAACTACTATTCTTTAAAATTAATATATATATTAGTAGATTTAGTCTTATAGTTTTCTAGTTAGATTATAACTAAAATAGTAAAGATATACCTAGTATTAACGTAAAGATAAAACACGTTAAACTTATCCTTTTTCTTTCCTAATTTATAATAGTAATAGAGAAACGTTTTAGTGCTATAGAAGCTAAAATTATAGCTATTATATAGGCTATAAAGAAGCTTAGAAAACTAATATAATCTAACTACTAGGAAGTTAATATTCTTATAGACTATATAGTAGCTAAGGGAATTATTACGTATATATTACTAAAAACCCTTAATTTAAATAAGGTAAATCTTAAGCTTATAAACGCTACTAACTACCTCTCTTAGTACTACCTAAAGATTTTTTATATACTAGTTAAGCTAAATATTATACCTAATACACTTTCCTACCTACTAGTTATAAAACCTAATTTATCTAAGTATTTCCCTTATAAGGATAAACTTATAGATATTAATAACGATAATAACGTAGAAGTAGTAGCTATAGTATAGTATATAAGTAATAAACCCCTAAAACCTAGGAAAGCCACTATAACTATAGTATAAGTTAATAACAAGTTTGCGTAGGAAATCGTTAAGGGACACTAGATCACTAAGAATCTACGTAAGAAGGCTAAGAAATCTAAGTATCTAGAGGCCCTTATTAACAGCCTTAACTATTAACTTTAGAAGCTAACTTAGAAGGTTACCCTACTTAATAAGAAGGCTAATAATCTTAATGCCTTTAATAAGTTTAAAGGTAATAAGTTTAAGGCCTTAGTTAATAAGGTTACTAGTATAAAAGAGAAACTCTTTAATACTATTAGGGATGCCTACGCGCTTACCCTAGCTTTTTAATCTACTTACGCCCTATTAGTTATAATTCCCTAGCGTACCGCTAAGCATATACGCTAACCTAACTTACTAGCTACCTTAGCTTAAGGTAGTAGTAAGAAGCGCTATACTATAGGAATTAATTTTAGAGATAATAAGTAAAAAAGGAATATATAAGATATAAGAGAAAAGTAGTAAATAATATAGTAGATTAATAGTAACTTTCTTTTTTATATTTTAGTATACTTAGAATAAGTGTTTCTTCTAAAGGGGGGTACTTATTATAGAATAAGGTAGATAGATAGGCTAGAGGAAGATATCCCTATAGGTATATATATATTTATATACCTATAGAGTATATAATCCTTTACGCTATTAACCTCCTTTAGTAGGAAGGTTAACTATAATAATACCTTACTTCTAAGACCTATCTTTTATTTTATAACCTCTATTTAGTTTCCTTATTATTACTTATTTCTATTATTCTTTACCTTTATACTACGTTACTTTATAAGACGCTAGTGTAATACTCTACTACTATTACAGCCTAACTATTCCTATTAGATCTAAAACAGCTACTAGGAGGGCTATGTTACCTAGCTAATACTATAATCTTTATACTTAACTATAATATTTATTATAAGCTAAGTAATCTCCTTATAATTACTTCTTATATTTACTAAAAGCTAATATAGTAAATAACCTTTTAGTAGTCTACTATACTTCTTTATATATAAGACTAATATATAATTATTACTTACTATAGACTAAAATATTATTATTACTATATAATAAGCTCTTTATTATAGTTTCTCTTAAATTTATCCTTAAATAAGGCTAGCTACTTACCTTTATTACTCCCCTATATACCTATTACGCCTTTAGTACCCCCTTTATATTACTTTCTTTATTAGTTTACTAGGTTTTCTTTCTTATTAGCGCTTTTACTTTTATCTTATTACTAGTACCTATTACTTCTTAATCTAAAGGGTTATTTAGTAGCGTTTTTATTTAGCCTTTTATTAATTTAGGTAAGTAGGCCTTAACTTATATTATTCTTATAATAGTTATAATATTAGGTTTTACTATTAAGTAAGGGCGCTAGTACTTCTTTATATACTCCCTACTAACGTCTTTATTATTAAATCTTTACGTCTTTAGGGCTAGAAGTTAATATTATATTTTACCTATATAACTAGTGCTTAGCTAAAATAGCTAGTCTTTTCTCTTTTAACTTTTATTTTCTTTTTCTCTTTTTCTTTTTTTTTTTTTTATAATATCTTTATATTATAGTTATTTTTCTATTTTTTTATTATACTACTATTACTACTAGTAGTAGTAGTACTTTTATTAGTACTATTAGCTTTTTTACTACTACTATATCTACTACTACTATACTATTTACTACTACTATACTACTACTACTACTACTTATAAAACCTATAAGGTCTTTTAGTAGCCTACTACTACCCCTTTTTACTACTACTAATAATAATAACTATAATAGTATTATTATATATATCATTTCTTACTACTACTACTTCTAATAGATAGTTATTTAGTACCTAGACCTTTTAGATACTATTAAAAAACTTCTCTACTACGTTAAGACTACCTATAAGTCTTTTACCTCTTTAGTATAGTAGTACCCCTCTAAACCCCCCTTTATCTCTAACTATTATAGCTACTAGTAATAAGTATACTTATTATACTATTATATATAGTAAGAAGTATATTTCTATAAGTTTTTCCCCCTTATATTAGCTACTTCTATAGCTACTAGGCCTTAACTAACCTACTATAAGCTACTTATACTACTTTTACTACTACTTTTACTTTTAAAAATATTTTTAAAGACTTATATAATAAGACTAACCTTTATACTACCTTCTACCTTAAGGCTATAAGTACTTTAATACCTCTTTACTACCCTCTTACCTTTTATTAACTTTATTTATTATAAGATAAAATTAAGAAGGCCTAAACCCTAGGTAAGAAGGCCCTCTAGAAAAAGGCTAATACTACTAAAGCCCCTAACTTTAAGCGTAAGGCTAAAGTAAAAGAAGAAGAGTAGCTTTTCTACTAGCGTAAAGTTCTTACCCTTAAGGCTACTACTACTACTACTAAGCGTTAGGCTAAAGTAGCTAAGTCTTTATCTAAGATTACTAAAGTTACTACTATAGCTATTAAGGCCTATACTACTACTTTTTAGAAGTAGACTTAGGCTATTTAAGCCTAAAGTACCTTTTTTATAAAGTAAGTAGCTTTTTATATTTATATAGTATATAATCTCTTACTTTTTTTTTAGTACTCCTTACGCCTTAATACCTCTTAATAGTATATAAATAATCTTAACTTTAAGGCTAAAAAGGATAGAGTTTTTAGCTAGGTAGAGTTAGAGGTAGAGGAGTTAGAGGAGGAGTTAGGTAATTCTAATGCTTAGCTTTTTTCTCCTCTTACTACCTTACTAGTACTTCCCTAAAGTATACTTTAGGTTTTATTATTTATTATTTTCTTTTTACTTACCCTTTTAGGCTTAGAATACTTAGCCTTAGGCTAACTATACTTCTTAGCTTTTATACTAAAATATAAAAGAAGTAGCTTTTATACTATATAACTATTTACTACTTATTTCCTTACTAATACTCTTTTAGTAATACTTTTTTTATATTTCTACTATTAATTTAAATTACTACTTTTACTTTACTATATCTCTTTTTTTACCTTACTAGTAACCTTTTAGTAAAACGCCTTTTTATATTTATTTCTTAAATTTTAGTATAGGTTCTTTTATAGTTTTTATAAGTTTTTTTTCTTACTATATCTTTTTTACTTAATTAAATACCAATAATTCCTTAGTAGCTTTTAGTAGCTTACTACTACCTCTACTTTATAAACGTCTTCTTTTTCTTCTTTAATTAGTATCTCTTTACTTTCTTCCTTAGTACTATAAAACTTTTTTAGTTATAATAGTAAGAATATATTATATATTTAGTACTTAGATTATAAATTTAATTTATATATAGCGCCCCTATTAACTACCTACGTAATCCTAAAGGGTCCTAAGTACTTATCTAAAAGCTTTTATAATAGTTATTTTTAGTAAATATTATAGGTTACTAAGAGGACCTTTTCTTCTACTTTAAACTTAATTTTAGTTTTCTTTTTATTATACTATTTTATATAGGTGTTATTTAACTAGCTTAGTAACTACTATACCTCTTCTTTTTACTATTATAACTAACTAACCCTCTCTTTAGCTATAGGGATAACTATCTACTTAGGTTTATTACTTTAAATATTATAAAGACCTTTTAGCTAGTATCTTATTAAGGCCTCTACTAGTAGTATACTAGTAGTACTATAGTAAGCACTATTATAAATAAACTACGCTATTAGAAGCTAGTCTACTTAGTTATTCTACTTAATATTATAGTAGGCTTATAGAAAGTATTTTATATTTTAATTTTACTATTCTATCTGTTTATTAGTTTATAGGTAATACGCTATACTTAGTTTTTTCTTAATAGCTAACTAGTAGTATACTTTTACTTAGAAGTAGCTTATAAATAGTAATCCCTAATCTAAAATAATTAACTTTAGTACTCTATATAATATTATAACCTTATTAACTAGAATTATTACTAGTGTGTCTACTATTACTACCTTATAGGTAGGGATATATAGGGTATACTTTATTAGTTAGTTAACTACTACTAAAATACTATTAAAATTATTCCCCTTCTTCCCTTCTAACTTTAGAAGCTTTATAATAAAGTTAAGTAAGATGCTTTACTATAGTTAGGTAGGTACTAGTAGGCTTCTAAAGGCCTTATAAGGTGTATAGTGTTAGGGCTTAGTCTATTAATAAACAGTATATATCTTAACGTACTCTTTAATATTCTTCTTTATTACTTTTTAGAAGAATAACTTAGCTAGCTGCTTTATTATATAGTTATACTCTAGGTAACTACTAGTTAGTTTATTATAAAATGCTATTAGTATCTCTATTTATAGCTTACTATTTTTTAAGACTACTACTTATTTATTATATCTAACTATTTCTTCTTTATTTTTACTTTAGCTTATTTACTACTACTACACTAATCCCTATAAGTCTAGGTCTTCTCTTTATTTTACTATTACCTCCTCCTCTAGCTTAAGTACTAGATCTTTAGGTAGGAGTAGTTAACCTAGGTTTATTAGTGCCCCTTTAGTAGCCTATATACGCCTTATTCTTACTACTTTAGGTGTAAAACGTTTTAAGAAGTCTTTTAAAAATATACTTCTCTTATAATTAACCTCTTTATTAGAAGGCTAGTAGTTTAGGCGCTAGAATAACCTATCTACTAGGTTTAATTTCTTAAGGTAGTATTTAATCTTAAAGTTAAATATTATAAGATTTTATAATATTTAGCCCTAGCGTCTACTTAACTAAGGTTTATTAGTAAGGTAGTAGTACGTTAGGTAATTAGTTAGAAAGACTATCTAATACTAGTTATATAAAAGAAAGTAATACTACTATTATATAGCTTTATAAATAGCTAGTAGTTTTACCTTTAGTATACTATATAAAAGCTTAGCCCTTTTTAGTTTTTATAATATATATACTATAAGGTACTATTGATAATTATAAAGCTAGTATAAAACTACTCTAATTATAAAAGTAAAAGTATTTATCTTAACTTAAATAGGTAGCTTTAGGTTAAAATAGTATAGTACTAAAGCTATAGTAAAAAGGTCTTTAAGTCTTTAAAACGCCTTTAGTACTCTTTTAGTAATCTCTAGGGGATACCCCCTTTTTATAGTTAGTAGATTAGTTAATAGGGTATATACCTTTATATAATTATAAATAAACTAGTAATAAAACCTAGTAAACCCTAAAAAGACCTATATATCTTAGACGTTAGTAAGTACTAACTACTTTATAATAGCTTATATATAGTTTTACTTTATAGTAATACTATTTTTTACTACTATAAATCCTAAGAACCTAATAGACTACTTATAAAACTTATACTTCTTAAGGTTAGCTACTAACTTAGTAGTATTTAGCTTACTAAAAACTTACTTTACTATAGCTATATATAATTCCTAGGCTTTTAAAAAGATTAAGATATTATTTAAATAGATAATATAAATAATATCTACTAACTTTACTAAAGCGTTATTAATATAAGCCTAAAAGGTAGCTAATATATTAACTAGTCTAAAAGGTATAACCTTATATTTATAATAGCTATAATATATATAAAAAGCTATTTTCTACTTATCTCCTTTATAAATACCTACCTAATAGTACCTATCCTTTAAATCTAGCTTAGTATACTATTTTACTTTAGATAAACAGTTAAGAATCTTAGTAATTAGTAGTAGTAGTATCTAATTCTTAATAGTAATATAGTTAAGCCTTTAGTAGTTAACGTAAAGCCTTAGCTTACCCCTTTTTTTAGGTATAAATAGGATTAGTATACTTACTAGGCTTTTAGATTACTAAATCTAACTTTTTACTAAGGCTTTCTTTAGATATTCCCTAAGCTTAGTAAGCTTTAGCTTTACTAAAGGGTAGATAAAGCCCTATAGGGGTTTTACTCCTAGTTCTAAGTTAATAGTATATACTTTATCCTTAGTGCCTCTTTAGTATTTTATTACTTTAAAGATATAGGCTTATTCTATATACTTAGGAGGTAGACTTAGCTTCTCCTCTAGCTTAATAGTAGTGTATATATACTAAACCTTTATTTCTACTATAAAAGTTACTTTAGTATCTTTTAATACCTTTTTAATAGCCTTTTTACCTACTACCTATTTTATATTTTTACCTTTTAGCTAATATATTTAGTTAAGTGTCTCCTAGCTTAGGTTAAGAGATACTACTCTCCCTTAGGGGATACCTAGGATTATAATATAATCCTTATCTAAAGTAAATACCTAAAATAGGTATACTTTTATCTTCTTAATACTAAGGTTATCTATTATTTATATAGTTAGGACTTCTTAACTATAATTAGAAGCCCTTAATCCCTATAAGCCTTATAGCGTTAGTCTATTACTAACTTATAGTAGATAACCTATTTATAATACTACTTTTTAATTAACTATATTATAATTTATACCTATATTAATTAATACTTTCCTCTTCTTTTATACTCTCTTAATCTTTACCTATAGGGTTACCTTAAATCTTTAGTAGCCTAAAGCCTATTTCTATAGTATATTAATTATATTTACCTCTATAGCTTTTTTTATCTTAGTGTATCTCTTACTTAAATACCTAGGTTATCTATAGTAGTAATAGTTAGGCTTTTAGTACTAGTTAGAGTAATAGCCCTTATTTCTATAATTATAGTATATAATAGACGCTTAGTTATATATTAATCCCTTTTTAGTTAGTTATATACTACTTTTTTATTCTATTTAGCTTAGTTTATTTAGTTTATTAGTTAGAGGTATAGAAGTACCTAATAGCTTATTTTTAACCTTTATAGTTATATAAAGTAGTTCTTAAGATAGCTACTAGCTAAGCCCTCTTAGTATACTACCTTAGTAGTTAGTATTTATAAGAGCCTTCTATTAAATTCTTCTTATTATCTCTACTTACTTAGCGATATTATCTAACGCCTCTTAGGTATTTAGTAGCCTATAAGCTATAACCTTATCTTATAGGTTAGAGAGGATATAGTTAATAACGTTAATTACCTATAGCCTCTTTAGTAGTTAGTCTAAATACTCTACCTCTAGCGCCTTATACTAGTTAATAAAAGCCTAGTATAATTACCTAAGTTTCTAGCGTTTATCTTTTAGTTTTAAAACTATATTATATACCTATATATTCTTATTAGCTATACTATTATATAGCTACTTCTTTATAATAGGATAAGTAACTCTTATCTAGTTATTTCTAAAGTATATATCTATATATATTACCTATTAGTAGCCTATTAGTCCCTTTAAATATACTTCTATATAAAGCACTTTATTACTATTATTTTCTATACTACTTAAGGTAAATTAGCCTATAAGCTTAAACTAAAAGTCTACTAGTTTAGCCTAGCTCTCTCCTTTATATTAAAGGGGTGCTAATCACTTTCCTTAATTATTTAGTTAGTATTACTTAGGGGCTGCCTACTAATTAGCTAGTACCCCCCTATTAAGTAGTACGTTAGGGTTACCTTTATTCTAAAGTATTATAATTATTTTTATATTTTTTTACTTTTAGGCTTTAGCTATCTTTACTTATATTAAGGCTTATACTTAGGCTATAGTTATCTTTTTTATAACTTTATAGCTATAATTAGTAATAATAGGAGTAGTAGTGTCTCTTAGGTTATTACTAGTAGCGCTTTAGGTATTTCTACTATTATAGTTATTCTAACTAGTAGGATCTTAGTAGGTTAAAGCCTTCTTAGTATTTATTATACTAGTTCCTTTATTATTTTATCTATTATAAGTATTATCTCCTTAGTAGGTTACTAAGGTTCTTTTAGGTACTATTATTACTCTATTAGTTAGTACGCCTAAGGTTAGGTAGAAGTAGAAACGTATTATAAGTTAGGTTTATATAGAGTAGTAGAGTTATTAACTATAGGTAAGGGTTAGTTAGTTATATTATTTTTACCTACCTCCTCCCCTTTAGGTAGGTAGTAGCTTCCTCTTTTCTATCTCCTAATTATCCCTTATTTAATTAATATATTCTAAGCCTGTTAGTTAGGATACTAGTAGTCCCTTAGGGCTTACCTAGTAAGCCTTATCTTAGATCTACGTCTTCTAACCTTACGTAATCCCCTTTAGCTAGTAGACTAACTATCTAGTCCTAATAAATACTATATATATATAATAGTAGTTATTTATATTACTTTTTAGTTATTAGTAAGTAGTTAGTAAGTAGCTATAGTATTATTATATTTTAGCTTTATATTATCCTTATTAGCTTAGCTATTAATAGTTTAAATAAAGTAGTTAATAATAATAATAATAATATAGTATTTATTACCCTAGTTATAGTAGTAACTAGTTAGTAACTACTTACTCCTTATGTATTTATCTTTAGTCTAGCCCCCTTAGGGAGGTAAAAGTTAAATAATTATAAGGTGTTATAGGCTAGAGAAAGGAATAGATAATAGGTATAGGTATTAATATAGAATTTAACTTAACTTCCTTAACTAGCTAGGCTAGCTAAGGGGTTTTATCTCTAGTAGCTAGGCTAGGCTTTTACTAAAGGCTTACTAACTAATCTATAGTATCTTACTATTTAACCTAAGGGACTAAAGGACTAATATATCCTTATAAGGTAAAACTAAAAACTACTTTAAATACTTACTAAACGTATATTAACTAAAGACTACCTAAAAAAGTATAAAAAACCCCTAACCTATAATTATAAAGTACTTAATAAAAAAGCTACTACTATATAAATTAATAATTAGATAAAGGCTATTAAGGAAGTAAATAACTTAAGGCTTAGTGCCTCTATAAGGTATTAAATTAAATAGGCCTTATTAAAAGTTATATTAATAATTTAGACCTAATAGAGGAACTACTATATAAGATTTAAAGAAGATATTATATAAGATAACTTCCTTATATTTATTTACTAAATATATATTAACCTTATAACCTAAGAGAAAAAATACTACTATACCTTATTTAAAATAAAAAAGAAGCTAGGTAACCTACCTATAGTATTCTTTAGTAAATAGTTAGTAATCTATAGTGCGTTAGGTAATAAGATTAAAGAGGACTAAGTATAAGTATATAACTTCTTCTTTAGGCTTTTAGTAATACTATAGGAAAAGTTAATTTAGTAGAAAGTAAAGATTAATATACTAAAGAAAGTAGCCTAAGAAGCCTAAAGGTACTAAAAGCTAAATAATAAGTTATATAGTAACCCTTTATTAAATAACTACTATAAGAGGCTAAAAAAGGAGTTAGATATAAAGTAGTATCTCCCCCTATTTTAATACTTTATACCTTAAATAGGTAGTTAGGCGTCCTTAATATCTACCTTATCTTTAAGAATCTATATATAAGGTGTATTAAGGGGAAGAGGTAGAATCCCTAACCGTAAGGTAAGCACTTTATAATAAAATAATAATATAGTTACCTTTATATACTATAACTATAAGAAGCTAAGCTACTACTTAACTACTTATAGGATACCTAAAAATAGTAATAGTATACTAATTAGTTAGTAACTTAAGCCTTAGAAGGTAAAAATAAATACTATCCTTATAGAAATAAAGGTTTAAAAGCTTTTAAACTTAGGAAATAAATAACTAAAAATAATACTTTAGATTACTTTTTAAAAAAGAATATAGTCCCTATTAAAGAAACCACTATAGAGAGGATAATTATTTTATAAGGGTATATTAAATATAAGGTTAGTGTAAATATAAATACTTACGCCTAGGTTAATATTATTAGCTCTTACTTAGTATAGAAACTAAATTTAAAAAAGATAAACGCCTTATACCTAGTACTTATTAGATTTAATAGGAGGAAGATAAAGCCTAAAGTAACATACTAAGTAACGTTTTTCCTAATTAACTCTTATAAATAGCTATAGAAGGTTTAGTAACTATTTATTAAAGTAGATAAGCTAAAAGGCTTATTAGATCTCTTACTATTAAGGGAATCTATAGGATAAAAAGAAATAATTATTAATATAAGGACTAATACTTAGAAGTATAATTATATAGTACTTACTAACCTAAAGTAGATTATAATAGAGATTATAAAAAACTATTAGAAGGCTTATATTACCTATATCTATAGAACTACTTTAGAAAATAAACTAGTAATTACCTCTCTAAGAGAAATAGAAGAAAAAGGGGATTTATAAGTATAACTCCCTCTAAAACTTAAATTAAAGTGTAAAACGTTTAATAAAGAGGTAGTAAAGATAATTAACCTTCTTCCTAATATAAAACACTCTATTAATTTAAAGAAAGATAAGAAACCTCTATTTAGACTAATCTACTTACTAAGTAAATAATAATTAGAGGAGCTATAAGCCTATATTACTAAGAAGTTAGTAGATAGTTATATCTAACCCTTAGTTAGTAAAGCTAAGGCACCTATCCTTTTTATCCCTAAGAAGGATAGAACTATACGCCTTTACGTAGACTACTATAGGCTTAATAAGGTTATAATTAAGAATAAGTATTTATTACTCTTAATTAGTAAGCTTTTAGAGAGGCTTTAGTAAGCTAAATAGATTTTAAAGATTAATCTTAAAGATATATACTATTATATCTATATTAAGAAAGAAGATTAGTAGAAGATTATATTCTATATATAATATAGGTATTTTAAATAAACTATTATACTATTTAGCCTAACTAATATACTAGTAACCTTCTAAGTATATATTTACTAAACGCTTAGTAAATTAGCTAGTACTTATTATATTATATATATAGATAATATTATATATATAGATAATATTATAGTTTATTTTAAAATAAAAAAGTAGTATATAGAAGATATTAAAGGGGTATTATAAAGACTATATAAGGTATAGCTATATATAAAGCTTAGTAAGTATAAATTTAATACCTATAAGACTAAATTTCTAAGATATATTATCTTACCTAATAGTATTATAATAGACTAAGGCTAAATATAAGTAGTTACTAAATAGAAGCTACTTATTATAGAATAAAGTAAATAGATAGGCTAGAGGAAGACATCCCTATAGATACGTATATATTTATATACCTATAGAGTATATAATCCTCTACACTATTAACCTCCTTTAGTAGAAAGGTTAACTATAATAATACCTTACTTCTAAGACCTACCTTTTATTTTATAACCTCTATTTAGTTTCTTTATTACTACTTACTTCTATTATTCTTTACCTTTATACTATATTACTTTTTAAGACGCTAGTATAATACTTTACTACTATTACAACCTAACTATTCCTATTAGATTTAAAATAGCTACTAAAAGGGCTATATTAAGTAGTAGTATAACTACTTTAGTTTATACCTTATAATATTTTCTTTTTTTTACTAACCTATAGTAAAGATATACCTCTACCCTAATAGAAGTTATAAGACTTTAAAAGTAGTATAAGTAAGCTTTTTTAGCTAAGGTATATTACTAAGTTATAGAAACTATATATATAGCTTAAATAGTTTCTATTATATAAGGTTATAAGGAGTTTTCCTAAAAGTCTATAAGATAATATCTTTAACTTTATATTTATAGAGTTTAATAGTAATATACTATACTATAAAACTAATAGGTAAGATATAGACTTTTACTTAGATAATAGATATAGTAATAATAACTACTAGGTTAAATCTACTATTAAGATAGTAAAAAGGATTATTAATAATATAAGATAAAACCTAGCGGTTTCCTTAAGACTATTTACTTATAAATTACCTATACTACTCTTATAAATAAATTCCTAAACCTCTTAGTTATTAGAAAACCTAGTTATATTAAAAAGGAAAATAACTAAGTAAGTTTTAAAACCTCTAAGGAAAATTCTTTTTTAATAACCTAACTTCAGTATTAATAAGACTATAGGGGAATTCTATAATAAATATAAGGATAGCCTTCCTAAAGTATCTCTACCTAAAGTACTAGAAGATTTTAATATAACGTAGTGTTTACTAAAAGCTAAAAAACTAAAAATTATAAGCCTACCTAAGTAAAATACTAGCCTACTAGTAGAATAATACTAAATAGTTAGTTAGCTAATTTAACCTCTTCTAGCGTAATATAATATATAATAATAGTAAACCTTATTACTACTAGCTATAGGGGTTTAATAACTACTCTTCCTAATATAATTCCTAATACCTAGTAGTTTCTTAGTTAGTATAAGTTACTACTTTTATAGATTAGGTATACTAGGCTTTTAGCCTACTTAGATACTACTAGGTTTAGCTTATTAACCCCCCCCCCTTAAGGTAAATAGTATATATACTACCTTACCCCTAAGAACTAGCTATATACCTAATACCTTTAGTTATACTACTATATCTAGGTATACTACTAAATATCTTAATATAAGGGATATACTTTACCCTATTAGATATAATAGTAAGGTAGATATAAGTATTCCCTTACTACCTACCTCCCTAATAGCTAGGGATTTTAACTCTCTAGCTATTAATACCTATAGGAAGGTAGAATTAACTAATAGTAAATATCCTTTATCTAGTAGTAGTACTAACACTACTACTAAATATATTTTAGTTTATAGAAATATTCTTTTATACTATAGTATATTAAATATAAATCTTTAGAATATTATTTAATAGTATAAATACTTTAAAATATACTCTAACTTATTTATAAATACCTATAGGGGTTAGTATCTTCTAGCTAGAAACTAATATAAAGCGTTACTTACTAAACTATATTTTTTATAACTACTATATAACTTACTACTATAATATAAAGTTATAAACCTAAGCTATTAAGGTAGTATACTATAATACCTTATTACTATAATACTTTAGTTAGATAATTTACTAGTACCTTAGGGGATAAGCCTAAAACTAATAGGAATTTTAACTTATAACTAAAGAATAATAATAGCTAAGATAGTAAGAATAAGCTATTATTACTTAATAAATTAGAAAACGCTTTAGCCTTACTTTAGTAAATACTAAAAAGTAGTTTTAAGAAAACTACTTTACTATAAAGAAAATTAATAGCTAAAGTAATATTTATATATTTACTTAAAGCTACTTTAAGTATATAAAAGTATAAGGAGATTAAACCTAATATTAATAGCTAATAAGGTTTTATAATAACCTTACCCTATAGCTTAAATAGTTCCTTTATAAGCCTAAAGATAATAACTTCTTAGATAGATATATTACCTATACTAAAGAATAATATAAAGTACTATAAGATATAGCGCCTAGATCTTAATATAACCTAGTATATATTAATAACACTACTAACTATAATACTAAAAACATAACACACTAGGGAAACGTAATAGTTTACCTAAAAGCCTTATAAGCTAGTTACTTAAAACCTTATAATAAAGACCTCTCTAAAGATAATAAGGAAGAAACTATATTCTAAAGATTAGGTAGTAGAAATAATTAGTATAGTTAAGATAACTATAGATATTATAGAAATTACTATAGAAACTAAAAAGAATACTAATCCTATAATAACTACTAGAAAAAAGACTACTAAAATAATACTAAACGTTATATAAAAAATTAATAACCCTAGTAGGAAGTTAAGTAATAAGGTAGATAGAGATAATATATATATTACACTTAAAAGATTAATAGGCGTAATAATATATAATTTATATAGGAAAATAATAAAAACGTATAGACTTATATTAATAAACGTATTAATAATAAGTATATTCTTAAAGGTACTAAGGAAGTTCTTTTATATAAAATAGAGAGTATAAACTTTATAGCTACTTTATTAAAATAAGAGGTGCTATTACCTAAAGAATAAAAAAGGGTTATTAAACCTAGTAATAACTATATCCTATTATAAAGTAAGATTAAAAAGTACCTTACTTAAACGCCTTTAGATAATAACTCCTTAGCTATAATAATAACGCCTCTTACGCTATTAATATCCTTAGAAGAGTTAGTTATAAAACCTAATAGAAGACTAAACTAATATAATAACACTATAAATGTTACCTTTTAATTAAAAGAAGTCTTTAAGGTAGTTATTAAACCTAATAAGAAATATAGATACTATAAGTATACCTATCTTTAGATTAAAGTATATACTAATAAGAATTTAGAAAACTACTTTATCTATATTAATATAGAAGTATTAGTTATCTTAATAAAGTAAAAGTAGGTAAAAAAGTTTACTAAAAATCTAAGATTTTTACTTATAAAGCTATAAAAAGTAGGTATAGTTAGGTTATCTTTTATACTCTTAGAAAATATTACTTTTAATATATATATTATTAGTAAAGTAAAAGGTATAGAAGTAAAGGTTTATACTATAATAATAGCTAAAGTTTTAAAGAAACTTTTAGCTTAATTACTTCTAAAAACGCTATTTTATAATAACTATAGTATAGTAGTAAATTTTAATAAGAAGTAGGTAAAACTTTAATCTTTCTATAATATAATAATCCTTACTATAGTTAAATACTACTACCTAGTATTATAATAGACTACTTCTTAGTTTATAGTAACTATTAAGCTAAAAGAACTTAAGTATCTCCCTATAAACTTTATTAACCTCCTAAAGAGATCTATAAAGAATAAAAGGTAGTAATTATACTATATATACTTTAAATATATATATATCCTTAACGCTATTACTAATTTAAAAACTCTAAAAGTTATATTAGTATATAATTATATAGTAAAACTAATAACTATTAAAAAAAATATAAAGGTAGTATAAATTACCTTAAACTAAAGTAAAAAGACTACCTAAGCGATTAGTAAGAATATACTAAATACTATTACTTATAGTAATTTAGTAAATTTCCTTAATGTTACTAATATATTTCTAAACACTATAGGAGAGTTTACTATAAGAGTAAATAACGCTAAAAAAACCCTATAGGATATATTAATACTAAAGGAAATACTAAAATATAGTATAATAAAGCCTAAAATATATCTAGTAATAGTTAATAAATATAGCGTAAAGATCTATATAAATAATAAGGAGTTTACTAGTAAGATAAAGGTAGTACTTAATAAATACTATATCTACTATAATAAAGGGATAGTACTTATTCCTAATAGAGACTATATAAAGATTAACCTTATTAAGAGATAGTAAAACTAAAGGTAGAATATTTAGGTCTTCCTATTAGGTCTTAAGGATATAGAGTTTCTTAACGCCTATTAAAATAAATAATATAAGTTAGAGAAGATTAATTAGTAATAAGGCCTTACCTTTATTATATACCCCCTCTTTATTATATAGAAATACTATATAGATAGAAAGAAAGATAAAAGTTAAGTAGTTATAGATATATAACCTCTTAATAAGTAGGTAAGTCTAGACGTTTACCTTCTTCTAGACTAAGATAAAATTATAAGCTATCTAAAAAGTAAAAAACATATAATAATATTTAATACTACTAGGTTTTTCTACTAGCTTAGTATATATTCTAAATATTAGAATAAAATAGTAATAATTAGTCCTTATAGGCTTAAGTATTCTAACGTTACTATTATAAGATTTAAGAATTCCCTAGCGTACGCTTAGCGCTTTATAAACTAACTATTCTTTAAGTATTAATACTTTATCTATATATATATTAATAATATTATAATCTTTAGTAACTCTAATAAAAAGTACCTTTAGTATATAGAGATAATCTTAAATATCCTTAATAAATACTAAATCTATATTAATAAAAAAAAGTCTTTTACTAGCTTCCTTAGTATAAAGCTTTTTAATTACGTTATAGATAGTAAAAGTATTTATAAGATAGATAATTATATTTATACGTTTAAGAAGCTAGTCTGTTTATATAGCCTATATAACCTTAAGATATATCTTAGGATAAGTAGCTAGCTTTATATAAGGTTACTTTAGTTTAATATAATTATATTACCTTTTTAGTAGAAAAAAATAAAATTAGTAGCCTAACTAAAATAAGATAAAGTTATTAAGCTAAGTACTACACACTAAGTAAGAGTAAAAATTATTATAAAAAAGATATTTAACCTTTTACCTAAGGAAATTAATATACAAAACGTACTATAAAAGAAACTTTATAACTAGGTACTATAATATTACTATAACCCTAAGAAACTACTATTCTTTAAGATTAATATAAATATTAGTAGATTTAAGCTTATAGTTTTTTAGTTAGATTATAACTAGAATAGTAAAGATATACTTAGTATTAACGTAAAGATAAAACACGTTAAATCTATTCTTTTCTTTTTCTAATTTATAAGAGTAATAAAGAAACAGTTTAACGCTATAGAAGCTAAAATTATAGCTATTATATAGGCTATAAAGAAGCTTAGAAAACTAGTATAATTTAACTACTATAAAGTTAATATTCTTATAAACTATATAGTAGCTAAGGGAATTATTATATATATATTACTAAAAACCTTTAACTTAAATAAGGTAAATCTTAAGCTTATAAACGCTACTAACTACCTCTCTTAGTACTACCTAAAGATTTTTTATATACTAGGTAAGCTAAATATTATACCTAATATACTTTCCTACCTACTAGTTATAAAACCTAACCTATCTAAGTATTTCCCTTATAAAGATAAACTTATAGATATTAATAATAATAATAATATAGATATAGTAGCTATAGTATAGTATATAAGTAATAAACCCTTAAAACTTAGGAAAACTACTATAACTATAGTATAAGTTAATAATAAGTTTATATAGGAAATTATTAAGGGATACTAAAGTAATAAAAAGCTAAAGAATTTAAGGAATAAGATTTAGTAAATATAGGTAGATAGATATAACTATATAACTTTAGATAAGGTAGAAAAAGACTAATAATTACCTTAGGAAAAGTAATATTAACCTTAGGTAGCTATCCTTCTATAAGAAATTAATAACTATAGACTAATATTCTATATATTAATAGATAGAATAAGGAGACTTTATATTCTAAAGCCTTTAGTAAGAAGGGTTTTACTTTTACTTATAATAAGAAGTTTTACTTTAGGTATAAGAGAATACTTATAGAACTTTAGAACTTCTATATCTAAAAGAAGGTAAAGCTTATTAAGATATATATTACTTATTACCTAGCGTACTAAAGTAACTAGATAGATTACTAAAAACCTATTAAATCCCTTTAGCCTATTATAACGCTTAGTATCTTATATTACACTATATCTATAGATTTTATTATAAATATACTAGAAGTCTTAACCTAAAATAGCTTCTAGATATTACCTAAGTTTAATATATTTAACTACCTTTATATTATAATATATAAATTTAGTAAGAAAGTTTTACTTATCTTAGGTTACACTAAGTATAAAGCTTACTAGTAAGTATAAGTACTTCTTTAAACGCTTATATTATATAACTAAGGCCTACTAAACGCTATTATTAGTAATTATAACCTAAAGTTTATTTTAGTAGTCTAAGTAAGGATCTTTAAGGCCCTAAAGGTAAAATTACTTATATTTACTACGTATTACCTTTAGACTAATAGGTAGAGTAAGAGGATAAATTAAAAAGTTAAGATTACTATTTATTTTTATATATATACTAACCCTAACATACTATAGATTAATATTTTACTATCTCTTTAATACTCTCTTAATAACTTACTTACTATAATAATAGGCTAATTACTAAATAAACTAGTACTTAGGTTTTACTTTAGAATTATATTAAAGTATATTAGTAAAAAGAGGATTCTATTAGAATTAATTAATATATTACGTAATACTTACTAGTTAGAAGTATAAACTCTTATTAATATAGTAAAAGTAATAAGAAAAAAGTAATATAACTAACACTATTACTTAGTAAATTTTACTATAAGTAATAAGGTATTTTTCTACCTTAGTAAAGGATATTTACTACCTAAAAAACCTAAAAGGAAGTAGTCTCTATAGTATACTAAACCTTTTTATATTACTTAGGTAGTTAGGCCTAGCGCTTATAAACTTAACTTATTAGCCTACTAAAGAGTTTACCTAGTAGTATTAGTAACGTAGTTATAGAAAGCACTAGATAAAGAAGACCTATTTAGTTATAAAAAGATCTCTTTTAAACTAGTAAAAGTTAATAAAATAAAGAAATATAAAGTTAAAAGGATTATAAATTATAAGATAACCTAAAGGAAAGCCTAGCCTTTAGTTAAGTATCTTATTAAGTAGAAAGAGTTGTTAAATTTAGCGAAATAGCACAGTAGTGCATAGCAAAGTGCTAGGGAATTTATAGGTAATATACCCCACTTTATAGGGGAATTAGGCTAATAAGAGGCTACAGATTTACTACTATTTACCCCTTAAGGGATAACTTTATAGGTGAATTTTAGCTATAAGGAATAAGAATATAGAAGAAAATATAATAAAAATATACTATAATTTTACCCCTATAACCTACTAAATTTAATAATTAATAGTCTAATATACGCTTTTATAATAGCTAAAGTACCCCTCTATTATAATAGATACTACTAAGAAAGTAATAATTCTATACTTAAAGAGTAATTAGCTGCTATAGATTAACTAAATCTATAGCTACGCTAAAGATAGTAAGATATAGGCGTTTATTAACCTAAAGGTAAAGTCTTTACGCCTATTAATTACTACTAAATTAGCGCTGCTACGTAAAGTTAAGATATCCGACTTTAATAAGGAATACTAACCTATTATAAGTAATAGGCTAAGCAGCTAAGCTACGTAATCTAGTATAACTACCCTAGGGACTATAAATATCCTAGTAAAGGCAAAAGCTAAACGACTAATAGACTTTAGCTATAAAGACTATAAAGTCTTTAAACTTAAGTAGGCGTAATATACTAAGTAAGTAAAGAAACGTAAGAAATAAAAGAAGTAATTTACTAATATAAAGAAGGTAATTTACTAATTAGTTATAGACTCCTTTTTTACTTAGTGCTACTACTTTAGTAAAGACCTTATGTAATAGATAACTAACCTTATAAACGCTATAAGCGTTAACTAACGTAAGAAAGGCGTAATAGCTAGTAGTAAATATAAGAAGGTTTATAAAAAGGCTATATAAAAACACCTTATAATAAAGAAGAAAACTAAAGTATAGTTAACTAAGTAAGATAATACGTATAAAGCTCTTAAGCGTATAGATATAGTAACTTTACTATACCTAAAGCTTTAGTTTATAAAGCTTTAGTAAATCCTTTAGTAAAGCCTATTATTATTATAAATAAACGTGTTTACTATAGTAAAAGCTACTAATATAAATATTAATTAGCTAATATAAAGTAAAGTACTAAAAGCAGCCTATAAGACCTTTAAAAC
>JASUDE010000101.1:76372-130460 GCA_034509685.1 Colletotrichum cereale | reverse complement strand
AGGGGATCAAGAGGAATCGGATGGCGTGAGGAAGAAAGAGAAGGAGAGACTGTTTGTTGCATTACATGGCGTTACGGAGGCGATTGCCGGTGGTTATTGAACCACCTTGGAATGTGCCAGGATGCGTAAACGGCAATAGGAGGTCACCATCGGTGGCACGCACGTGTTCATAAGTGCAACTGTAGAATAGGAGAGAGGACCGGCGAGTAACATTCGGAAGTTGGAGGCACGTGAAGAGTGCCTACACCGGCATGAGACAGCGTGACGCATGTTATCAACCCGGGACGGGTTCATATATCCTATAAAGCGTGCACACAATCTAGACAGTCTTCTAGTTTGATCGCGAGATGATAGCAATAGAGGATGCTAAGAATATTCGCCGGGACCAGCTACGGTTCAAAATTAATGATTTACCTACATGGCCGGGCCGGATCCTGTGGTCGCCCACTGTGGCCGAACATGGCCGTTAGGGTAATCATTGGGCTGGGCGTTCGGGACGTAGTACGTGTTGTTGAACCCTCCTCCGCCTCCTCCTGCTGCTCCTCCTCTGCCATTAAAACTGCCCCGTCCTCCCCGGTAGCCACCGCCGCCTCCGCCGCGCCCGCCACGATATCCTCCACCACGCGTATCACCACGGTAGCCGCCGTTGGTGCGATGTCCTTGGGGTGCATTGGGTGGCGACCTGGAGGATGAGTGACTGGTAGATGCTTGATCAGGGGCAACCCCGTTTTGAGGGCCGAAGCCTCCCGCAGGGCCTCCTCCCGCGGGACCTCCTGTTGCGGATGGCGGTCCCCGAGGCCCTCCTCCGGTGGACCCGTTCTGGCCGGAACCGCCTCTTCCTCTCCGGCGATTATTGTACTGACGACGACCGGTCTTGGGCTTGCCTTCCACTGAAAACTCAATCTTTTTAATGGGATCTGTGACCAGGACGCTTTTGCTCAGACCCAGGCGCTCCAACTCTTCTTGGGGTGTAGTCCAAAGCTGGAAGACGTTCTCGAGCTTTTCGACCTCGCGCGTTTCCGTCACCCAGGCCTTGACGTACTCGCCGGACTTGTCGTAGTCGAAAGCCTGCTTGACCGGGTTGAAGATTCGGTTGTCTCCGCGAGGGTCGTTGCCAACGCCAGCGACATATTGCCAGTTGGACCAATTTGAGCTGACATCGTAGTCGACAAGGAGATATTCGTACCATTCCGCGCCGTATCGCCAGTCGATGCCAAGATGCTTGGTCAAGAATGACGCAACATTCTGCCTCGCCCGGTTGGAGGTGTAGCCGGTGTGATAGAGCTCTCGCTGCGAGGCGTCGATCAAACCCATGCCGGTGGTACCGTTGAGAAACCGTTGCAGTATCTTCTGGACGTCGTCGACTGGAGTTCCCAAGTTGTCGTCGGAGACAACGTGTTCACGATCGGCCGACTTCCACTTTGGCGTTGTGTCACCCTTGAATCCAGTAACGCGGAAGAGCTTTTCTCGAAACTTCATAGTGCACAGCCTCATGTAGTCCCGCCAGAGAAGTTCGAATCGAACTGCCTTGGTTCCGTCGTTCTCCCCCTTCCCGTACCCCGGTGTTTCTTTGAATTTGTCGTCCTGACCATCCTCAAACCTGACCAATGCCTCGTGTATTTGTCGGGATGTCAGACATCCAAGTGCCAAGTAAGCCGACAACTTGGTGCTGAAATCGACACCAAGCATCCCATTGCGGGTATCCTTGTAACTGGACATTGATCCCGTCTTGGTAAGGTGGTCGAGCCGCTCAATGGCAGTGTCTTCGCCGCCCTTGAATGGATGCACGGATTGTGCATTTTCGGGAAACTTGGGTTCCTCGGTGAACGGACTTGTCAAGGGCTTGAGAAGGGCTTCTTCCAATGCGTCGTACGTCGAAGGAATTTGGAATGGCGCTTGCTGGGGTGGGATGATGGACTGGTCTGGGTAGGGCGGAAGAGAGCCCTTTTTAGGACGAGGCAGCGTGGACCTGGGCTTTTCGCGCAAAGGTTCTTGTGTCTTCCTGAAGGCCGTAAATACATCGGCCAGCTCGCTCGGAGATTTGAAGTGGAGGTCGCGACTGGAAAAGGGGTAGGTATTAGCATCATTTACAGGGCAGACTCTCAGGTGGCGGACTTACTCGTCAATGAAGTACTTCTCGTCCATCCAGGTCTTGAAGGCGACGCCGTGCTTCTCACATGCTGCTGACACGGCCGTCTCATCCTGCTTCTCCTCGACAGCTTCCTCGGCAGTTATCCAGACGGCACCGACCTTGTGCTTTTTGTCGGCAAAGCTCTGGAGGAGGTCGCCAACAACGTCGCCAAACTTGCCTACCCGGAGGGAGAGGCCGCTGCCCACACTCTCAAAGGACTCCTTCAGGTTCCAGACAGACTGCGCGACAAACTTGGTGCGATGAGGCCCACATCGCCAAAACTTGCCAATCTCACTACGAGCTTCGGGGTAAGGGGATTTGGACCCGTCCCGAAGGAAGCCGGATATCTCGATCTGGTGTGCAGGGAATATATAAATTGGAAGCACATGAGTGAAACCGTGGTCCGAGGCGGTGGACAGGTGGTGGAGGATGGGGTTGTCGGCGATGCGCAGATCGTGCCGGAGCAGATATATGAGAATGTTTGTGGCCGCCATGGTGAGTAGAATATGCGCTGTATGCGACTGGCCGCTCGTTGCCAAGCGTCAATGGATGGTTGACTTTGCTCTAGAATATAGACAGTGTTATGCACGTTTGGATACTGCCAGAAATACAAATGTTGGTGAAATGGCGAAGAGGACAAAGCCGAGACGGAGCAGAGAAGGACGGATGACAACAGGCAGACGAGACTGGGGCAGCAAAGGGTACAGATTAAGTCGGGATTGTGTTGGTAGGAGTCTAGGCCCAAGTCATGGCGTAAGAGAAGCCGTTAGATCTGACTTGATTCCCAACCAACCGGGAAAGCTGACTATAGTCAGTCTCAGAGTCGCCACGGAGGTGTAGGGTAGGTACAGGTGGTTTGCGGGTTCCGGACAAGCGGCTGATTTGCAGTCTGTCGGTTGAACCGAACGAGAGGACCAAGGGGAGATGGGTGAGAAGCGGGAGACAAGGGTTTCGTTCCTCCCGAGGGCAGGGTACAGCCTGGGTCTAGGAGGGCCTCAAGCAGGAGGAGGAGGTGGTAGAGGAGGAAGAGGAGCAGAAGGGTGAAAGGTTAGCTTGGGGCTAAAAGGAATGGATGACGCAGTAGCCGCTAGTTCCAGGGGTCTTGCCGCAATGGTTGGGGGGTCGGGGCGATGAGGCTGCAAACGCCGACGGCATCGACTTTTAGGTTGGAGGATCGGGGCAGGATGGGAAAGTATGGGGTGGTTCGGGAAGAGGAAGACGTCTCTTTGTAGGCAGGCAGAAGCCGGGCAAGTATTATGTATTGAACATGCTACTGTGTAAGTACAATGTACAGTAGGTTGATTGCTCGGCAAAGGAACCATGGGAGCGTCGAAGAGTCTGGGGAGTATGCCGAATGGAGCACGGCAGAATCGTTTATGCGATCTGTGGTCGAGACCAGGCCACGATGCAGGGTCAAGCAGCCTTCCCAACTGTGCTCAACCCGGAGCTGGTTCACGGCGCACAGGGTTTAGCTGGGATGTGGAGTTGGATGTTGCAACAAGTTCAGACCGACGAGTACCTACGGTGTTGTATACATAGTACCAGTATGAAGCGACCTTGGTTATAGTGTGCACTAAGATGTACTGTAGGTATGGTAGCACGGAAAGGCAGTAAGGATGAGGGCAGTTTGGTGTGTACTGTAGGTAGTTGCACGTGCATGGTATGGACTAGGTCAGCAGGGAAGGTGCGGAAGAAGGAGAGTTTTGTTTCGGGTTCCAATCGTCAAGTAGCGGAGATGTCGCCGATCGCCAGGCCAGTCGTGACGCCTCGGCGCATTGGACCCTGAAATTTTCTTGAGGACCTCTCTCTCTGTCTACCTAGTACATAGTAGGTAGGTCTGGAATCCCTCCGCCTCCTCCAGAGGCAGGCCATGACGGGCTCCGGACCATACTCCGCGCGAGGGGGGATGGAAGGAGCAAGTAATCGCGGAGCACATGGCCCGCCTGGTACCTACGGATACATTCTCGTCGACACGAGAAACTTCATGGGGGGCCAATGACAGTGATTCAACACCCAGTGTAGGTAGGCACGTACAGAAGCAGTAGGCAGCGTACACGTATCCGGACAGTCATTGTTATTACCTGGCAGGGCGACAGGGTCCAGGCAAGGGAATGAATGGAAGGCAAGAAAGGCAAAGGGGGCAGGGAAAAGCAGCAAGGAAGGCAGTTTTGCGATTGCATGGCGATGGCGAAGGAAGGCGAGCTGTGCACCGAGATCGAGAGGCGACCTCAGATGCAGAGATGCAGTTCGGGATTGTCAAGATCGAGCCCACACGGACGGGTCCTTGGTCCTAAAACAGTGGGTCACCGTCCCCGGTCAGATCACACAGAGCGACACAGGAGTGCCGAGTGACGGGTACGTATTCGTAGGTGCTTTCCATGCCGCTCCTTACTACCTACCTACCTACGCATACGGATAGCACTGGTGGGTACCTACCCAAGGTGCCTTGCCCACCTGTTTAGGTGGACAAGCTACATCAATATACTTGCCGTGGTTCACCAGCCCCCCCCCCCGCCAAGCGACTAAGCAGAAAGATACCTAGAAGCCGCATCACTTGTCAGTTGTTACTTTCCTTTTTTTCCATCTGTCGTGTTTGCATCCATCTAGGTAGGTGGTTTACATGGTACACCAGCTCTGTACTACCCGACACTATCCGTACCTAGCTTACCTACTGAGTAGGTAAGGTACCTTAGTGATACCGCCACGAAGTACTCTCCCCCACTGGGAAAACAGTCTACTAACTGCCTTTGAACATGGGAAAGTGCGACCAAGCACACCCTCGAATGTTGCGCATTCCTAGAAATCGACAATTTGCGGCGGGTCCAAAGCTACTTGTAACGTAGTGTACGTACACTAATTACAGAGTACCTACCGTGGGAACCTCCTCCCTGCCTGCCTGTCAATGCAGGTCGCAGAAAAGCTGGAGCTTGGAGCGCCTGCGGCTTCTTCCGCATCCACACACACCCACACAAACACACATATGATGAATCATCGAAGCAACCACTCATCTTTCCCGCTTTGTTCTCGGGTCATTTTTATTTTATTTTTTTCGGTCTTGATTTCTCTCGGTCTAGCTACCGCTCCTGGACTTCGTATATCGGATTTTCAGACTTCAGGCCCAGCTACTCGGCTAACCCGCTCTGCACATAACGGGTACTGTTGAGTCAGTCGGCCTCTGAATCGATGCGTCAACACTCAGCACAACGGAGCACGAACAAAGCCTTGGGGCTTCGCGGAATTGCACAATGCGCAGTGTTGAAGCTTCGACTCGTGATGCCCAAATGAAGGATGAAGACACATCGGCCACACTTTGAGCAACTTACTACGGGGCGCGATACTGACACATACATAGTATGGTGCAGCTCTGCTGCGCTTTGTCTTGGCATGCAACTCGTATGTAACAACAGCATCCGTTCAATGGTGAAATGCCATTCGCTGATACACGATACCACATCGCCTCCAGAACAGGTCAGGGTTCTAGCTTCAACTCCTTCAACGTACTCCTTCACACAGCATCGACGCCATCCATGGCCCTATCCTTTGGTCCTAGAGCGTGCCACCACGGGCATTGGCCAAAACGTTCGCTGCTGCCGCGTGTACTGCATAGATACTGCATAGCTTCGAGTATTCCGGTCCCAAGACATACAAGCACGGCCCGGACCTGGTGCTAGCTGATCCGGCTGGAGGACGCCCGTCAGTCAAACCAAGTTACCAGCGGCACATGACAAGGCGTGCTTCGATACCCCAGAGATGGTTTGCCTCGTGTCGGGATGAATCCCGACAACCTTACCCGGAGCGTCTAGACGCATACTCTGGCGCTGCATCTTGAACTTGAACCACTGGCCAAGGCAATCTCGGTCTCGCGCACGCTTTCGATCGGCACGGAATGTTCCACAATCCATTATCAGAGATTCAGAAGCCGCCTGCTTACTTACATGAAGGGGTCGTTGGGGGTTACTATGCAGTATGTACTATGTATGTTTACCTAACAGTATGTTTATCTATTGCCAGCTGGATCTGCTGGTAATCGGTAATCATGACGAACCACTCACACAGCCGCCCACTTGGAAACTAGCTCGGGCATATAACGATCCGCTGATGGCACCAGACCCAAAGTTCGATCTGCGTATGTGTGATGCTCGATGCTCAGACCGCACCATCGATGGCCACCCCCGGGCGGCTGTGTCTAGTGCATTTCCAGCCCACGCTCCGCTGAATCGCAACGTTTTTCTGCCCACTATTAACTCGTGTTCACCTACCTGCCCCTGGGCCATTGATCCTGAACCGGCAATCGTCAACGCGGTCCACTACCCAGAACGTATCGGCTTACGTTTTGTTTCCTGGTCAGATAGTGTACAGCTGTCAGGCCTGCCAACGCCCGGCCTTGCACTACTAAGTACAGACACACGCGACGAGGGCTGGCCCAAACGCAAACGCAGCCGCGATTTCATGTTGATGAGGGCGAGGCGTATATCGGCGCCTACGGTCGTGCTCCTCTCGCCTCGGTTTGTCTCGCCTCGGTTTGGACGCAGAGTCACCACGAGAGGAACACACCGGTCGCCTGCATGACACACCCGCAGTCAGTCACAACTGACAGCAGCTCGAGAAGGATGCAGGCAGGCTCCCATGGGGCATCTCTCACAATCGGCTTGCTCCGTCCGGGATGGCTCAGCCGGGGCGGCACCTCATCTAATCCAAACTATATCCGCCCCGGGGATGTCAGACCCACCCCATATCGGCAACGTCCGTCCACTGACTGGACCCGGCCTCCGTTCCATCCGTGTCAACATCCGTATCCGGATTCCAGCCCTGGCTAGGTAGACAAACAGCATTGTCTCACAATTGAATGATGATCCTTTCCCAAAGGAAAATATCGTTCATCCTCCCCATATGCCCGTACCACGCACGTCATTGAGTGTTCATTGGCCCTCTACAGCTAACTGGCATACCTCTTGTACACTCTCTGCAGGTCTTGGATTTGACCCTGCTGCAAGTGTCTGGCATGTATTTCCCCACGTCATCGTCGCAGTTCCCTTGGCTCCGGCCGCCTGCAAATACCCTGGTTCATGTGATACTTGCTAGTCGGCTTCTACTCCGAGGCAACTAACTCAACTCCTCCAAGATTGAGAGCCGCGCGTCTGTCGTCCGCTTGTCCCCGCTTCAGCCCATGACGCGTGGCAGCTCTGCGTGACTTGTAACCGTCGATGTTGGTCTAGACCTTTCCAGTGACATGACCATCACCAAACCCCTCAAGAACATAAATGTCATCATCGATCTCTTACCAAGACGCATAACCGTCTGTGCTTTTCAACGCACACAGACACCCAGTTCGATTCGCACTAGTTCTGGTATGGGAAACATGCATCGCATTTCACAGACTCAATTATAAACATCGGCATGCCCGTGAGTGATTTCGAGGATGGCGACGCTGGGCGGATCTCGATGGGAGAGTCGAAACCCGAGGTCCCGCCACGTTCCTACGCATCGCGCGAGGTGGAAAGGTTTGTGTATCTTGCGCAAGGACTCCGACGACGGACGAGATACAGACGGTGACGTCAGACTATGCTGCTGATGTCCTTTACATTCAACTAGATGGCGAATGCCGGCATGCGATACAGCCGTGAACTGCCTAGCCGAACGGCGGGGCGCCCGACATCCTCCGTCGGACGAGGGACCGCCGAGAAGCACGAGAGTGTAGCTCGCGTGAGCTACATCGTCGTTCTTCTTCGGCGTGATACTCACGTCTCCAGCCACATGGCTGCGACCCTACACCAGTCGACGGCACAAATGAGCCTTGTGAAGAACCTGGCTCATGAGCTGCCTAGACTCGTACGCGATCCACTGCCTCGAGGGGGCTACAGGGTGCCTTTCGCGTCGGGGTCGTGTGAGAGTTACAGGATACGGTCAACAGGGAATGACAGCTTTCAAGCGTCACCGGTCGACATCTACCTTGCTGGTGACTCTGACGGCCAAGTAACATATTCAGATGTATTCATTATACAATGTGTTTATTCCTTTTATGTGTTCATGTTCGAGTGCTCGCTCGACGATGGTTGACGAGACTGCACAACCGACGATGGAAAGGCAGAGGTCGGTAAATCTTGGACAAGTGAACCCCCCCAAGTCGGGACCATGACATGAAGTTTTGAGGCGGCCGGTGGCCTGATTGCCTCCCCAGTACACGAGGCTCGATGAGACTCGCTATATGTGAAGTAGGGCGTCCGCCCGGCACAGCAGTGAAGAGACTCCTTCTCTCGCGGTATGCCTAATTATTCATCAGTCATGTCTCGTGACTCGGGTTATCCGTTGTGACCCAATAAACTACAGAAAAGCCAGGTGTGCCATGGCATTTTCCTACATAGGATGCCCGGCTCCCTTTTTTTCCCCTTCGCGATCCGGACGCCATCAAGACTGCTGGCTCGAGGAGACCTCGGGACGCAGCCAGTCGTACGTGTCGAGCAGGTCAAAGTTGAAGTCGAGCTGCGTGGAAAAGTCCCAGTCCATGGCGTCGAGCGCGGCGGGGAAGCCGCCGTGGACGGCAGACGACGCCGAGGCGACGGGGCCGTTGAGGGCCTGGTCGAGGACGTGCTGGATGATGCACTTGCAGTCGGCGCAGAGGTCGCCGTTGGGCGCCGTGGGGCTGACCCAGTCGAGGAAGCCGACGAGCAGGCTCAGCTTCTGGATGATGCTGGACCGCGTCACCTTGGGGTTCTGCGGGTGGTTGCCGCCGTGGAGGGTGGGCTTGAGGAGCTCGAGGCAGAGGATCCCGCCGCCGGGGGCGGCGTAGGCCATGACCTTGAATTCGTGCGCGTCAGTGTGTGTGTGTGTGCGTCGGTCTCGGGAGTTTTTGGAGATTGGTCTGATGAAAGGGGGGGGGGATGGGGGTCGCGTACGAGCCATTCAAAGTCTCCGTTCACGCAAGAGAGGCGGTCCATGTTGGTCCAGAACATGAGCGTCTTGGACACCATTTCGAAGCTGACGGAGAGCAGCGCGCCGTCGTCGTGGCCCCGCTTGGCGAGCAGGCGCTCGATGAAGAACATGTTTTGGAGGTGCTCGAGGTGGACGATGAGCCGGACGTAGATCAACGGCACATCGAGCTTCCTGTCCTGTATGTCCTCTTCCTTGAAGACGAGGATCTGGGGCAGGCTGGCGACCGTCTTCCGCTGTCTTTCCTTGATCTCCCTGAAAAGCAAAAGAAACACCCAAAAATGTCAGTATGGTCTTCTTCGGGGCGGTGACGGGGGCCAGGTGCCCTCTCTCTTTCTCTCTCTTTCTCGCGTTTCACGGAGGACCTACAAGAGTGTTTCGACCGGCGTCACCGGCCCGTGGCCGAGGGCGATCTCAAAGATCTCGTCCCGGATGTGCGCCAGCATGACGCGGGCCCGCACAAAGGTGGCAGAGTACAGGCCGCCCTCGGTGTTCCACCCGTTCTCGTCGAGGTCGGCGACGTGGCGGGCCAGCGTGGCCTCGTCCGCGAGCAGGTACTCGTCCTTGAGGTCCAGCGGCGGCGGCGTGCGCGCGTACCGGCGGCTGAGGAGGGGCGGCCTGCCGGTGAACGAGGCCAGCACCTTGTCCATGTAGAAGACGTAGCAGAAGAGCTTGCGCTTGATCTCGGAGCAGATTGTCGGCTTGTACGGCTCCGCGGCCACCTCGTCGTGGAAGCCGAGGAAAGTCGACAGGGCCACCGTCTCGGAGTGCAGCTGCCAGCAGGCGAAACCTAGAAGAGGGGGAAGGAGGGACGGCGTCAGCACTCTCTCTCTCTCTCTCTCTCTCTTATCGTTCTACACAATACCGCGTGTTCCAAGACCAGGGTTTTACTCACTCGCGTCGCCCGAGAAGATGGACTCGATAATGGTCCGCTTCGCGGACATGAAGAGCAGCAGGGTGTTGCCCCCGCTGCCGGCGGCCTTGGTCAGCTCAATGCTCGCGCCGACGCAGTACCGGTACTGCATGACGACCCTCGTCCCCTCGTCCAGGGGCTGCTGGCGTTGCGAGCGGACGTCGGGCCGGTAGGGGCCGAGGTACCTGACCGACAGCTCCCAGTAGACGAACATGATGCCCAGCGACTCCCAGCGCAGGTTCGCGCCGGTGAACTGGGCGATCCACCTTTCCGGGTCGGACTCGTCGTCGGACACGCACTTTGCGGTGTTGCTGCATATGGTCCTGGCGAGCACGGCCAGCTGGGCGTCGTCGGGCCTTTCGGGGCCGCAAAAGTACTGCGGGAACGTCTCGTACAGCGACGTCATCATGCGCTGCGCGGCCAGGCGGATCCAGCCGTCGCTCGGGTTGCTGTGGTTCTCGAACAGCCTCAGTCCCGTCTCCCGGTCCGGGACGTGGCGGAGGATGGTCAGGCACGTCTCCAGGGCCTGGCTCGTCAGAGGCGGGGAGCACTCGAGTCCGCAGTTGGCCGTCGCGCCGATCTCGCCGATGGGTGTCGCGCCGGAGGGCTGGAGCCGGTTCAGGCTGGACCGGGTCTCTTCGTAGATGCCGCAGAAGGAGGTGAAGCCGAGATAGCCGATGCCGAGGACGGCCGGGGTGGCTCCCGTGCCGACCGACTCCGGGCTGGTGGGGAGACTGGCGGGGACGGACGCCGATGCCGTGGCCGTTGACGCCGTTCGAGAGATGGCCGTCGGCCTCGGCGCGAGCTGTTCGACCGTCACGGGGGGTTGAAACGTTGGCGCCTTCCGTGGTACAGGAGGGGTTCTCGACCCGCGCCGGCCTTCCCTCCCCCGAGTCTGCCTCGGGGTCTCTCTCGGGGCCGGGCTGCCTCCCAGGACGTACTCGCACACTTCGCCGGGGCGCTTCGACTTTCTACACCTGTTGCAGACGGGCTGGGCGTGGTCGCAGGCGACCTTGCGCTTCCGGCACGGCTCACAGGCCTGTGGCCGTCCGTTCTTCCTAAACAGGAGCCGGGGTGGTGTTTGTGTCGACTCCATACTCGGCAATCGAGATGAGTCAGTATCACCGTCTCCCGAATAAGCAAGGGCCGCGTCGTACCGTAGAGAAAGGGGGAAAAAAGTTCGGGAAGCGAGCCGCAAGGGTCGAACAAGACCATCGTCGGCTTGATTATCGACGAGGGGTAAGGTGAGACTCGAAACCGAAATCTCGGCATCGGCTTTGGAAACACGGGGTCGGCCACGGGAGTGGATATGTACTAAGTACGTACATATCTCGGGGTCGGTTACTCCACTATTTTGAATGCTGTGCTACATACTCTGTACGGATACTCTTTAATTCTCCACTGACTCCCAAAACGACTCGCCGAACACGCTAGGCTTGAATCACTCGCCGTGGGAGTCTAACCCGAAATGAGTGACCGAACAAGCCTCTTTGACAAGGCCAAGGGTGCAGCTTTCAGCCCGCGTCTCTGTGAACATTGTGTGACTGGCTTAGGAATCGCGTTGGCGAGCCGTCCGGGCCTCCACTTCGGCAACGGTCCCCCCCCCGTCTTACATGGTTGACCTGTCCCACGGGGCTTCCTTGGTTCGATCCAAGACGCGCCCTTCGACAGGATGCCATGTGCATGTTACCTAGTCCTGCATCTCTGAGTCAAGATGGGACCTCGCATGCCGAAGCCGCTGTTGGGTTGGATTGGAAATCGGATTCGGTGTGCTCTGGATGTATAAAGCCCCTTCCGAGACCTCTCCTCTCCTCGTCAACCCCAGATTCAGATATACGGAGTACATCATCGACACCAACAAAACATACAGCCATCATAAGCCATTCGACCTTCTCCGCAAGGCTTCCAAAACACTCTTCACAGCCCCTCATGAGCTCCATTGAAACTCAACAACACCTCAAGGCCACCCTCCGGGACCGAGTAGACAACAGCAACATGTGCGGCTCCTACTACGAGACGGCTTTCATCATTCCCCACATGCAGACTTCAGTCATGCCTCGCCGGCCACGCCAGCCTCGCCAGCCTGCTCCGACATCGCGCCCGACTGCCGGTGCGATGGCCTCGGAAGCAACTCTCGTCGACAAGGACGGCGCCCCCGTCTTGTCCAAGGAGAAGAACGATGCCGCCGGTTCTCTCGGTGGTAAGTTGCCTATAGCAGCCCGCTGCCGTCCTTGTCTGTGAAAGACCAAACTTGCTGACATACTCCGCTACAGGCTCTTCGTCGCCCAAAAAGAGTCTTCTCAAGCGCCTCTTGAACAAGGCTTAGAGCAGGCTCGCCGATGAGCACAAACTCGCAACGCTCTGTTCGACACCTGTTGACCATTGAAGCATGGCTCGCTCTTCTTCGGCGTCTCGTTGATCCTCCGCGGCCACATTACGACGCTTATTGCGCCACGTCTTTAGCGCTTATACCCACACACACACACTCGAATGCAATGCTTTTCCAGCGCTCCCATATCAGTTTATGATATTACGAACCCGCATCCGCGTCCAGCATGGCCGTTATCGGTGGTTTAGTACCCCGGCCTGCCGAGCCAATCTTCTGTTTCCTTCGTCGGCGAAAGGTCTCGTGAGCATCTCATCGCTCTCACCACTTGTCGTCCCCTGTACTATACAAGGGTCTTCTCAAGGACTTATTGAGCGTCCATGGATTTAAAACCAAACGTCCCTTGAAGGTGTAGCAAAGGTTTGAGTGTTTGCAGACCACGGAGCCATCGCTGCGGCGGTGGGGTGCGCCAACTGCCCGCAAGGGTTGGATCCGGAAATCTTATTTTGTCTTTTCTGGAGCCACGGTTCGGAGGGAATGGCGAAGAGGCTCAAGGCCCTCTATGTTGTTATCCATATTTTAAAATGTTCCCTAGCCAGGTACTTCAATGAGGAATCTTTCGCTCCCAAGACTTGTTGCGTTGGCCAAAACCTGGCGTACGTAGATATTCTATACAATACACATAACCCGCCAAACCTGCGTCCGAACAAGTCCGCAGATTTGCTTCTTCCAAACCGATACTCCAAGACGCCCGATATGTTTCGTCAGGTTTTGTCACTCGGCCTTCTGAGTGCTGCGTTGATGGCGGGCGTTGCCCCTGCCCTCCTTTCCGGAGGCCCTTTCGTCGAAGAAGCGCCCCCCAGGCAAACCCAACAGAGCTGGTGCTCCTTCGGCGAGTACGGCGCTCACTTGAACAGCTCGGAAGACCTTGAGGCCCTCGAGAGAGCGACGCTCGAATCCCCGGTCGATCACGGAGCCACCATCAACATCCCCGTCAATGTCTTCATGCTCGGGGATCCAATGACCCAATCAAAACTGAATCTGGTATTGCATTGTCATCATCATTATCAAACCCATAGTCTGCCCGAAACTCTGTGCAGGATTTGACTGACTCAAAAACGCGTTCAGAGCTCTCCTGTTGTCAGACTCCAAGACAACCTTGCCTATGGATACTCGAGACTGGGGTATTCTTTCGGGCCCTTCAAGACCTACCACATCTACGACCCCGAGTTCGCCGAGTTCACATTCAACGCTTTCGTCTCGAGCATGTTGCTCAAGATGAAAGGCCGCCTCCGCGTCGGCGGGGCCGAGACGCTGAACATCTACCTCGTGCCCAAGATGTCCCCCGGCCTCCTGGGGTTCGCACTCTTCCCCCACATCCTGATGAAGGACACCCAAAACGCCCTGGTCCTGGACGGCGTCGTCTTCAGCCACTTCTCGATGACGCATTACTTGTCGGAGAAGGCCATGATCCACGAGGTGGGCCACTGGCTCGGGCTACAGCACCCCTTCCAGGGAGGCTGTCTCGTCCCGGACGGAGACGGGGTCCTGGACACGCCGCAGACGGACTTCAAAAGCGGCAAAAACTGCGTAGCGGGAAAAGACTCGTGCCCCGGACTTCCCGGCGTCGATCTAATCCGCAACTACATGATGTACTCCGCTTGGTATGCGACTTCCGGTAACGTGCCGAAGGACGACAGCAAATGAGGCTAACAAGGCCACAGCACCAAGAACCTGACTTTTACTCCTGGACAAATGTAATCCGTCCTTCTATATCCCCTCGTGATTCGCTTTGTGTAGCGAGATTCTTTGCTGACATTCCTTCTCAGCTCCAAGATGCGCCAGTCTTGGCACCAGTATCGAAACCCCAGCACCCGGCAGCTTCCTCCTTCTACGAACCAGACTCTCCGGACGGTCCCGGACGTGTCGGGTAATACCACCACTGGCCCATTTGCCCCCTCGGGTTATCCACCTATTTAGTTCAACATACCTGGGGTATTCGGGCAGTCAGCACCTAGCACTGGGTGGCCATTCTGGCCTCACGTCGAGAGGACGTCGTGAGACAGCGTGGCGGTAAATCTTTCTAACGGATTCCTAAGTTGAATTTCAGTCTGGCCTGCGTTAGTCATCCTCATCCGCTCGAGCATGGACCCGCGGCTTGGAATCGGTATTCTGTCCATACTTGTAGAGGCCAAATATTTATCAAAAGTAACAAACAGAGCTGCTTGATGGCCTTTTCACTTGATCGATTTGATCAGTGACATGGCTATTTCAATGAGATTGGCTTATACTTCAGCTTCATAGTAAAATATATTGCGTGAGCCGCGGATCCGGCCATGTACTCTTTCGACGACAGCGACAAAGACATCTAAACGACTGATAACCCAGCCCATTAAACCAGTGGGGCATACGGTTGGGGAAAGAGGCGTTTTCGTACGAGGGATCATTGGCAATCACAAGGGCTGGAGGAAGGCGTTCACCAGTGAGACTAGGAACCGAAGGGGTTAATTTAGGTACATCAGGAGGATTATCCAATTCATGATGTGGCTCTGTCCCTCTCCGTCTCTGTCTCCCGTAAACGATGGGATGAAATGAATACGATCGCGCTGACGCTGGACGAAGACAAGCACAGTAAGACCGTAGGGGTTCACAACCTGGAGACCAAGACATTAATGAATCCGCTGCAGTTGAGGAAGTGGTGGTCATACACCACTTGTCGGGTAACTCCGATCAACACAAACACCCACCTTGATTAGAATTGGCGCGGCGTTGTGCGATCTCGAGGCGCTGCAGAGCCGTCGGCAAAGTCGTCCCCAGGGAAGACGCGGAAGTAGTAAGAGCTATGGCCGACCGAACACAGTTAAACGGAAAGGTTGGTTAAGGGAAAGCAGTAGAAGCTGTGCTTCTAGGGCCTGTGCTTGCAGAAGGTCGTCAAGTTGCGGGTGACGTAAGGACAGACAAAACAGCCTTATCTGTTAGTGAAGAATGGCAAGAAGGGCAGAGGTGTAAAGCCAGAGGCGCTAGATGCTAGGAAGGGATCCAGTTGGTGCGAGAGAGGGTACAGTTGACGTTGGCGGTAGGGATATGGCTGAAGGCCTTGCAGTAGACTCTTGTGACGGTGTTGGCGTCGGTGCCTAGGAAGCACGCGCGGATATGCGCTGGGCCGCCAGTGGTCCGGGGGGGTGGGATGGCTTGGGAATACTGTTGACAGAAAACCAGGCCGAGATCGGGGACTGCATGGGCGAAGCTGCCCACCTGGACGAAGTTGGCTGCAGTGGTGGGCGACATGTCCCTGGTAGGTATAGTTAGGGTTAGGGTTGGAGTTAGGGGGCCCTTGGTAACCGGGCCCCCAGTTCGTACGCTGTGGAATTCTTGGCTTTTTGCTACGATTCGTTATGCTGGCGGTCCTACAGCAACTTGAGGCGCATGGTCTCCGAGCCATACAAGATATCCCTGCGGAGGAGCAAACCGATCACCAGAATAAAATGGACATATAGGCGGGACTGGGTCATTCCACCTTTCTAGAATAACCTTACTTGCCCCCGGATAGACGTGTTCGTGCAGTGTTTCCGCTCTCCATAGATTGTTTAGCTGGCATGAAGAAGCACTTGGGATATTCCAAAGGACGGATTGTTCGTCCCTTTCAGTCTCCGTCACGTGTCCGACCTCGACGGCCGCACCGCCTCCTCTCCCATTGGAAGCCTGTGCAGTCATCAAGGGTGTCATCTTTGCCCGTCCCGAATCTTCTCCACGTTCTCGCGGGGCTCTAGTATTTGTACAAGGCACTGCGAGTCGACAGCAGTCCGTTCCACTCCAGCGTCTACAACACGTATCGCCGTAAACAGCGCTAACAAAGACGTGTAAAGGCCGCATAATAAGCAATTGCACTGTCCGCCTAGTGGCGTCGAAGAACCCTCGACTCCTCTTGGTCTCGGCCCGGCCTCGTCGGTCGGCTCCGTGCACGGTTCTTCATCAAGACCCACTTCGACTCCGATACGGACTGTCGGCGCCGGGCCCGGGTCGACGGCCCCACTACAAGGCAGTACCACCCTGGCATCCTCAACCAGGAACCCGGCGAGGACCTCTCCGGCAGTCGCGACTGCCAGCAAGGGCCCTTGGTAGCCGGGCCCCCGGTTCGTACACGGTAGGATTCTTGGGTTTTTACTCCTGTTTAATACACTTTGGAGTTATGAGACCCGAACACGGCACTATACAGTAGCCAGCTTCTGGCGCGCCGTCAAGTAGGTGATTCTTAAATTGTTAGCCATCGATGAAAAACAGGCTTCAATATGACGCGTGAGTCATCCACAGAAGATGGACAAGGTTGCGGTGGTAAGGTTCACGATCAGCGGTTTGTGGCTTGTCACATCTTTCGCGTCTCTACCCTGATGAGCAGTGGAAGTTTCAGTATAAATAAGGTCGACCGACGGACCGGTTTGTGCCCTTTGCCCCCCTCCCCCGATCCTCTACCACCTTTTGCGCCGCCGTCCCGCCAATCGCCCATCATGAAGCACGCTGCACTCGTCCTCGCTTTGTTCAGCATCCTGGGCGTCGTGGCCGCGCAAATCCCGCTCACGCCGCCGGCATACTACGGCGCCCCCAGCTCGCCGAAGAAAAGGGGGCCCAGTCGCCGCGGTATTGCGCCGACATACTACAGCGGCCCCAGCAAGCCGAAGAGGCTGTTGCTCAGTCGCCGCGGTACTGGGCCTCATGTCGCGAGGGCCCACAGTGTCAACGTCGTCGGCGTCGAGAAGCCGAAGGCGGCGGATGCCGAGCCGTCAGAAGAGCATCTGGAGCAAATGCCGGTTCTGGTCTACTGAATGTACTTTCACTTCCGGTAAGTTGCTGCTTTGAGTGGTACGAGGGATAAACCCCCCATTTATGCTCGCGGGCACCACAAGGCATCGGCTCACACTGGCGACGCAGAAAACCGCGGCGAAAGTGGGCCACGCCGGCGATGGGATGTTATTGGCCCGGGTGGCAGGTTCGAGAAGGAAGGAAGGGTGTAGCAACAGGTGTCATGTCTAGCCGGGTTTCTCATGTCTGTAATGTAAGAGTTGGCCGGCAGCCCCCGAAGAGCGTGGGATATGAAGATGCCACGTTGAAAGCATGAATGACAGCGTATCATTACACGATGTAGTTCTTGAGCCACGACGTAGTTCCCAAATTTACCTATCCATCGGCTATCCATCGGTTCTTGCTCGCTTGTTCGCTTAACCTTCTTCGCCCGTTGACCGTTGTGACAGGGGCCCGTTGGAGAGCCAGGGCGTGTCCCTAGCCAGACCTGGGGTTGCCTTCCCCCCCCCCCCCAGAGCGCTGTCAGCTGTCACAGTGGGGTTGCGGGCCCCCCTCTCAGCGCCATGAGGTCTCGCCCGTCAAACTTCAGCTCAGCTTGGTTTGCATCCACCTTCACTTACTTTAGTGGCAATTGCCTCTTAACACAAACAAGACAAAATAAACAAAACAACAGAGGCTTCAAAAACCACGCTCCCGGGTGATATCGAGCAGTCCGAGTATCGTCGGGCGTCCTAGCTGAAACGTAGACTCACCGAGCCGCTCATCGTCAACCTAAAATCAACCACAAATCTTTGAATTATTCTTCACTCCTCTTGTTATCATCACTCTCCCGCTCACCTCTACCATCGCCCCATCGCCCATCGCCCATCGCCCGCCGTCCTCACTCCCTCCAACATGGCTGATCTCATCACGACACAGCACGCATCCGAGGAGAGGGTCAAGCTCGCCTCGGCGACCCCCGCCCAGCGCGAGGCCTCATGGCGCCTCAACGGCGTCTCATGGGCCCCTCCCATGTCCCTCGAGGCCTACCTCGCCCGTGAACTCGCCCTGTCCAAGACGGCACTCGGCTCCGGGTGTACCTACTGGGTCCTCGTCGATCCCGCCGACCCGCATCACATCATCTCCTCCTGCGAAGCCTTCGCCAAGACCCTCCTCGTCCGCCAGCCCTCCTCGCTCGCCGTGACCGAGGAGAAGACGTACGCCATCGCCTCCGTCTACACGAACCCCACCCACCGCAACCACGGCATGGCCACCCGCCTCCTCGCCGGCGTCAAGGAGGCCATGGACGCCGACTCGAGGGCCACCGCTCTCTACAGCGACATCGGCACCGTCTACTACTCCCGCATGGGCTGGGCCGTCTACCCCTCCCTCCAGGTCTCGCTCATCCCGGACGACGCTTCCGTCCTGGCCCCGCCCCAGGGCCTAATCTACCTCGCCGCCGACGACGTCCCCGCCTTCTGCGACAGGGACGTCGACCTCCTGCGGAAGAAGCTCGCGAACCTTTCCGCCGACGGGAAGACGCACGCCGCCTTCGCGCCCTCGGCCGAGCAGATGCTGTGGCACTTTGCGCGCGACGCCTTCATGGCCAGGGAGCTGGTCGGCCGCGACGTCGTGCGCCGCGGCGCCGCCACCGCCGACGGGAAGGCCTGGGTCTACTGGGACCACGACTTCCGCGAGAACAAGCTCAAGGTCCTCCGCGTCGGCGGCGACCCCGAGGCCGACGTCACCGCCCTGCTCCACGCCGCCGTGCTCGAGGCTGCCGACTGGGGGCTCGCCAAGGTGCTGGTGTGGAACCCGGACGACGGCGTCTCGGCCTCGGCTAAGAGGCTCAGCGACCGGTCCGAGGGCGCCGTCAGGGTCGTCTTTGACGAGAGGTCTGACGGGAGCATCCCGAGTCTGCGGTGGAAGGGCGAGGGCGATCTCGTGTGGGAGGACAATGAGTACTACGCGTGGTGCTAGACGGCTTCTTTGCCGGCTACGTGGTGGGTGGATGATGATAATGATGATGATGATGATGATGATGTCACGATATCTTGCGCTTCCTGTATCCTCATACAACGTTGAATAGCGCGCGCAAGGAACCCCTCCTCCCCTAAAGACGTTTACGCCGGATCGTCCTGAGACGCCAGCGCCTGAATCAAGTCCCTGAAACCAATCTCAATCGCCTTCATGATCCCGTCCGCCACCAGGTCCTGATCCTCGGAAAACGAGTCCTTCCACCGCCCGCCCTTCCCGAAATACGCATTGACGAGCGGGTACGAGATGCCCTCCGCGCCCCCGTCTTGATCCCCAGAGCTCGCGTCGCGGTGGTCCTGCAGCAGGGCTCGCAGCAGCTCTCCCGTCTTGCCACAAAACATCTCGCCCGTGCCCGGCTGGATGGCGTCCTGCAGGTTCTCCCAGATGCGCGCCCTCTCCGACGCCGACAGCTTTGAGCCGAACTCGCCGTCTTCGTCGAGCACCATCAGCTCCAGCTTGTCCTCCAGGTACCGCTTCCTGTCGGGGGGCAGGTGGATGTCGACGATGCCGATGTGCCGCTGGATCTGCTCCCGCAGGATGTTGACCCACGACTCGTTCGAGGTCCACCGTGCCACGGCAGCCTCCCAGCGCTCCGAGTCGGCCTCCGTCAAGGACGCGTCGGCAGCCGACGCCTCCCGGACGGCCGTCTTGGCCGCGGCGCCGATGTGCTCAAACACCTGCGCGAGCGCGATGCCGATGACGGCGTAGCGCACCTCGCGCCACGCCGTCTCCCACAGGAGGTTCTGGATCGTGTCCGAGACCTTCCTGGCCGTGTTGATCTCGAGCAGGAGCACGTGGTGCATCGCGTCCGTCGTCGTGAGCGACGGGTGGACGTCGTACTTGTCGTCGAGGTTGACGACGTCGTCCGTCCGCGCGAAGCCCTCGTGGAACGGGTGGATCAGCGTCACGTTGACGGGCGGGCCCTTCCACGTCTTGGCCATGCCGATGAACTTGCGCACGATGCCGGACTCGTGGTCGCCCACGGAGCCGATGGTGATGTACACCATGCACCCGCCCAGGACCGTCGTCAGGTAGAGGAACAGGTTCCACAGCGACTTGACGCTGTTGTTGGCCTCCCGGAACTGGTCCATCCCGATGCCCGCGTCGGCCATGACCTCGGTCTTCTGCACCAGGATCTGGTCCACGAGGGAGGCGATGGCCGACTGCGCCGTCATGCCGCGCGTCCAGATCAGGTAGGCCGACGGGACGTGGGAGGCGAACTTGCGCTGCTGCTTCTTCCACACCAGCGCGTGCTGGGGGTCCGGCGCGTCGCACTCGGCCTGTATGACCCTCGTCTCGTGCGAGTACCCAGACGGCACGTATCTCTGCTCCATCTTGAACCACTCGATCCACTCCTTGGACGTCGTGACCTCGTACGTGGCCTGCAGTTCCTGGTGGAACCCCGCTTGAACCTCGAACTTTCGAAAGAGGTTCTTCCGTATCGCTTGGAACACGTCCGCGCTCGGGTCATTGGCGACGGCTGCGAAGAAGAAGAAGAAGAGAGGAAAATGTCAGCAGTCTATCGGGCCGTCTCGGGTTCTGGCTTGCGCACATTTGAGGGCTTGGTGCATCTGGTGTCTTTGCAGAGGCAGCACCGTCCGGTATCTGTCTATCGCGTGGCTCGTCATGGCCTGGCGCACATGGAGACACAGCTCCGCGTCCTCGCGGATGTGCATGAGCGTGTTCTTCATCTTGGACAAGAGGTCGCCGTATCGGACCTCAAAGGGTTGGAGGAAAGCCGTCATCGCGCGCTCTGGATCTTTGGGTCAGTAGGCGTCCGTCAGGGTGAGCACCACCGCGCGCCCACTTACTGAGCATGTTCTTCTCTGCGTTCTTGGCGTCCTTGATGACCTTTTCCAGAAACTCCACGATCGCAGCGTAGAGTTCAGCCGTGAATTCTAGCATCCGCGGAGTCGGATATAAGGTCGCGTATCCCCGTATCCTCTCGAGATTTCGCCCAATGTCGATCATGACATCAATCACCTTGGGTAGAACGTCGTGGTTGTTCTTCGTCACCTGCGAATCGTCAGCTCGTCGTCCCCTCCCTCGCTCGCCCTGCTACAGAGAAGAGGCCGAACAGCGTTACCAGGAGTATGAACTTCAGACCACCCCATATCAGCGGCAGGCCCGAGAACTCGGCTTGCGACAGGATATCAAAGACGCCCTGGTAATGGTCCAAACACTTGATGAGTTTCTTCGTCTTCCCCTCCTCCAGCTCTGATTCCTTGGTCTTCTGGATCGCCCGAACGACCTGGTGCAGCTCTTCCTTGGCATCGACCTCATTGCCATCCTTGCCCTTGGGTATGACGGCGGCTGCGTCTTCCTTGTTAAGGTATAGCTCGAGGGACCTCACGGCCTTCTTGTAAGCTGTCTCGGCCTTCCTGTGGCACTTTTGGTTTAGCACGCAGCGACCCGTGAGACCGCCAAGCCCGCCGCGGATCCCGGTGGAGGGACCAAGATCGCCGGACTGATGACGGCCGTCGGCTTGGTTTTTTTTGACCTACGTGAATGTCGTTTCGGTCGCTTGGACGTTGTCCTCTGCCGCATCGTCAGAGAAGCGTCGGAAGACCTCGTTGCGCGTGTTCCAGCGAACGACCGGACTAGACGAGCTCGTCGGGCTCCCATCGCCGTGACCCCAAGACGGCGTCCGAAACACGATGTTGGTTTTCAAGGGGAGGGTTCCGTACATGGTGCCGAGGCATGCCGGCGAGGCTTGGCACCAGAATGGGTCTTGGAGCAGCTGCAGCCTTGTCTTGAAGCATAAAGGTTTTGCAAATCACCAAAGTAATGTCGAACACGATAAACACTGCTGGCTTATCTGCTCGGAAGCGGGTTTTTGGGACAATATCTCGGGCGAGTCGAAGGCTGCAACGGGAGCCTCGGAGTATGCAGCACCTCGGACTCGAGACTCGACAAAGAGAGGACACCACCTCGAGAAATGGACTGCCACCCGGTAGAGAACACCCCAGAGACACTCCCTAACGCGACCAACCCAGCCGCACCATTGTGTCTACGATGCCCGTCCTTCCCTTCCCCTACGGGATCACAGGACAGGGCGTGCAGGACGAACAGAGAGGGTGGGCGTAGGGAACATTGCTTCTTCGCCCAAGGCTGCCAATCAGCAGGAGTAGCAGGCCCCTTGGATGCTACGGCGTCGTAGGCTTGTGGCACGAAAGGGAAACAAGCATCTTCCCGCCGGCGCTGGTCCTCGTCTCCCATCGCGCTCCTCAAGACAAACTCGCTCTGAGGAATGCGATGCACAACGCCACCAATCACTGACACCACGGCACGCCAGGGTGCCCTTCCTGCCGAGCAGGGGTTTGGTTCAGCTCTCCTGCCACACTGCTACAACATCATGATTCATTGGAGAGGGCAGGTCACTATCGATGCACGTACTATGCAGTCAAGACTAGCGTCTTACTCCCCTTGGGCCAAAAACCGTGATAAGGGACTTGTCCGGAAGAACCAAACTGGCGTATAGCAAAGACGCGATTGCGTTGATGATGGGCGGTAGTTAGCCCCAAACTGGCTAAACAATGTTTCAGCTGGTACCTAGATGGGTCAACTGTTTCGCTAGCGACACACATATATGTATACATAGCAACGCAGATAGCTCTCTTGAGAAAATGAAGACCATGGTCTATTCCACAGTTATTGATAACCCAGAGGATAGGTGATACGTGTCGCAAAGATTGCTACCATGTACGGATAGAGTTGCCATGTAATTCCTTCAGTACTGAAAGAGGAGCCGAGTAGAGCTCATTTAAGCCTGTGCACCAAGTGGGCCATGCGGAACGGGGCCACTCCGTGCTTAGTCCCGCTTTAACTGACGGGCCAGTGACAGGCCAGGTTTTGGACCCTGGTTACCGGGGGTGCAGCCAAGGTGGGGTTCCACGTGACTCTATCGCCCCTGATAAGACGCCATCAGGGTGATCCATACAGAGTGCATACAGGGGGGGTTTGTCCGACTGCAGCATTGCCTTCGAATCTGTAAATTAAGGAAAAGAAACTCCTTTCAGTCTTTACCTCGTCACGATACATGAAGTAGAGCAAACCCCTCTCTTTTCTTTTGCATACGGCAACCCGTCCACCATGCCGATGCGTAACCTCAGCACGACGAGGTCCCTAATGGACCGCGACAACTCAAGCTTCCTCGCCCCCGACACCTACGACGACGATGCCTCATCCCTGCACAGCCGAAGCGACCAGGACAGCGACAGCGACGATGACCAGCTGCAATTGCGCGCCCGCAATAGCCGCGAGCTGCGCGCTGCCGACAGCCTTGTATTTATGGAGGAGGAGGAGGTCGAGACTCTCGTCGCCGAGACGCGCAAGAGGCAAGAGTTGCAGCGCCGAGGCTCCGGCCTGGTCGTGCCGAACCCCCTGAAGCTCTTCGGCCGCGGCGCTGACGGTCAGCGTCCCGGATCCAGCAACGGCTCGTCTGAGGACCTCTTCAACGAGAAGGACAGGCGCCAACAGCGCCGCACCAGGAGGAAACAGAAGAAAGACCGCCTGCTGGAGAAGGCGACCCACGGCGAGGACGGCGAGCTGATGTACGAGATGGAGGAAGGGGGCATGAAGGACGGCAGCTCGACCGGCGAGAGCAGCGACCGAGACGATAGCGACGAGATGGACCGGCAGCGACTGAAAATCATGGCCGACGCCAAGGCGGATAAGCGACGCGCTTGGCGCCGGTGGCTGTTTGTGCACAGCACGATTGCCGTCGGCTTCGCGATGCTCGTCTTGGTGGCGTGGAAGTTGTCTCTCGGGAGGAAGTCGGCGCACAAGGTGGAGCTCGTCAGCAATGGCACGGCCCTCTTTGCGCCGACGACCATCATCATCAGCCTCGATGGCTTCCGCGCCGACTTCTTGCAGCGCGGCATCACGCCGAGGCTCAGCGCCTTCGTCAAGGAGGGCGTGTCGCCAAAGTACATGCTCCCGGCCTTCCCGTCCGTCACCTTCCCGAACCACTACACCCTGGCGACGGGTCTACACCCCGAGAGTCACGGAATCGTGGGGAACACGTTCTGGGACCCCGATATGCAGGCCGAGTTCTATTACACCGACCCGGGGCGCAGTCTCGATCCGAAGTGGTGGAAGGGCGAGCCCTTCTGGGTGACGGCCGAGAGGCAGGGCATTCGATCCGCGGTCCACATGTGGCCCGGCAGCGAGGCGCACATTCTCGATGTCGAGCCGACCTTCTTGGACAGGTTCAACGGCAAGGAGGCGCTAGACAACAAGGTCAGCAGGATTCTCGAGTTCCTCGACAAGCCCGGCATGGAGGACAAGACCGCCAAGGTCGAGGACATGCGGCCCCAGCTCATTGCGGCGTACGTGCCCAACGTCGACGCGGACGGCCACAGATACGGGCCCAACAGCACCGAGATCCGCGTCACCATCGAGACCACCGACGCCATGATGGACAAGATCTTCCTCGGCCTCGAGCAGCGCAACCTGACGGGCATCGTCAACGTCATCGTCGTGTCCGACCACGGAATGGCCACGACGGACACGACGCGGCTGCTGCAGCTCGAGGACCTCGTCGACACCTCCAAGATCGAGCACACCGACGGCTGGCCCCTGTACGGGCTTCGCCCAAAGAACCCGGACGACCTCCACGGGCTCTATGACGGTCTGGCCGAGAAGGCCAAGACGAACCCCAACTTCGACGTCTATCTCCGCGACGTCAACATGCCCGAGCGCTACCACTTCTCCAACAACAAGCGCATCGCGCCCCTGTGGATCGTTCCCAAGGCTGGCTGGGCCATCGTCACCAAGGACGAGATGGACGTGGCGAAGGCGCTCAAGGACGGTTCGGTTTACAGCCCCCGCGGCTTGCACGGTTATGATCACGAGCACCCCCTAATGCGAGCCATCTTTATCGCCCGCGGGCCGGCTTTCCCCCATCCCCCGAACAGCCAAATCGACGTTTTCCGTAAGTGGAACCCCTCTCCCCCCCTCTACTCCTTCGGCCAGAAAGGTTAGACTAACGCGAGCAGAAAACATCAACGTGTACAACATCCTGTGCGACTCCGTCGGTCTTATTCCCGAGCCAAACAACGGGACTCTGCGCCTGCCCCTCTCGCCCGTCGGCACTCACAAGTCTGAGGACACCCCGGCAGAGCCCCAGGACCCGGTTCCTCCGTACACGACTTCTGCCTCCCAGGCTGCCGCTTCGACATCGACGACACCGCCGACGGCTCCGTCGGCAACCCCGGAGAAGTCTATCCAGGTGGACCCCGTTCCCCAGCCCTCGTCGACGGAGGCGGCTCCGGACGGCAACCAGAGCGAAGGGGGCGAAGACAGCCAGGGCGCCGACGAAGACGCCGTACAAAAGGGCAAAGAAGCCATGAAGGGGATCTGGGACTGGCTCACGGACAAGTTTGGCAAGGTCTGGGACAAGATTAGCGGGTCAAAGGGAGGCGAGGAATCAAAAGAGACGGAGGAGGGGTCGGAATGATTTCCCGGTTCGGAACCGGTGTTTGATGACCTTTGGCGTTCAGGGTTGGGCGGCATGTTTGTCTTTTGTTGGCCGCATTGATACTCCCGGTAATCTCTGTACTCGATATAGACGGACCGGCATTTACTTATTTTTTTCTCTTGCTCCCCCCCTCCCTCGACAAGTTCCGCTCTTCTTCGTGGACCCTACTTTTCAGTCGGCTGTGATCTGCTTGCATGGACAAGATGGAGCTCGACTGTTGATTGTGGGTATAGGCTCAAGCTTCAAAGAAATGCCGGGGCAATGTTCCGGATAAGGGTTCGGCTATTGATATTTCGAAAGCGAGTCCGGTTTGAGAAGAACTATCGATACATCTCCGGGGCAGCATAGCACCTACTTGCGTTTCTGTTGACAGTGTGGTCGGACGGTGCGGACGCAGGGTGGACGGATGTCAATGGCGCAGTGTAGGGGGTGATGGAGGAGCCAAGGAATCACACAATCGCATGCAGTCCGGTACTTATCAAACCACCATGGTCAATAAATTGATGGGTTCATTCTCGCCTCACGCTTTTGTGGTATTACAACTATACATGACAACATCTCGCTGTCATGTGCTGCCTCTCGCGTACTCTCAGTACGCTGTGCACAAGGATGGCGTCCTGGCATGTCCTGGTAGGAAACATCAGCTTTATTACCAACGAGACTGCCGACACGACTTGCCAATGTCAAAACGAATGATCTGCGGGTCAATTGGAATGTTTAGTGGTCACGGAACCCAACCAGCCAGCAATTCGATGACCGAACCGGGTGGAGCCCACAACATCCATGCCGTGATGAACGAAACCTCGGCTTGCGAATTGAGCGCTTACGGAAACCTATGACGGAGGCCAGATGTGTGCTGGGTGGGATGTTCCGGTTGACGAGGATCTTGGGAACGTTCAGGGCCAAACTGTCGCCCACGAGCCCGTCTTTGTTGACCATGTCCTGTTCGGCTCGAGTGGTTTTTCGGAGGACGGCTTGGTACCTGACCCTTGGCTAGTGACGAGAGGAGTGATTGCTACCCATCCCCTGTTGTCATGGGGCATCCGGAAAGGGGTTTGGCTACTAGGGTAGTTAATTTCTATGGTATCGTGCTTCTATCTAGAAACCTTCGATGTTATGTTGAGCATTGGGTATGATGCTTATACTGTGTTTTTTCCGACTGTTTAAAGTACTATTGTGTAACTGCACAACCTTTTAAAGAGACCGCATTGGACATGTATCTCAGTCGCTTGTTACCTTTGAGTAGTCCTATCGAAGTCGTCCGTGTTAACGGGGGCCAATGGCTTGATGTGGTTATTGTGACTAGGCACTGCATCCAGTGAATACGTGGTATAGCATTGGCTCGTCCCACTCCAAACTGCGGAACCTACGGTTATGAGTCCATTAAACGCAGACCCTTAGCAGAGGAGCCACTGGCGGCATGGGGCGCTCCAGTCGAATTGCAGAAGACGCTCGCGAACATTTGTGGTGGCCCGCCGGCTGGTTCGCCGGACCGGAAACGGTACGTACTGGATTTAAGGTTGACGGCGGAGGTAGTGGCCCGCCAACAGGGAGGTGGATCCTACCCAAGGTACCTACTGCGTAGAGGCTAGGTACGATACCTACTTGAACAGGTAAAAATAAACATACTGCGTAGATCACGTGAAAGATGTCTCTGGCTGAATCTGGTGGGGTAGACGCATTTCGTGGCCGTCCGACGTCATCGCTGGGTCTTTGAGAGACTACAAGTTGAGTGCCTAGTTCATCAAACAACGACAACGAGCAACGACGACGAATATCAACGGCGAGACAGGAACAGGACGTGATCGGGATGGCTGGAGGGACCAGCGCGACAAGAAGGCTGAGGGGTTCAGATCACGTGAGGATTGCTCGTGTCTCAGACTGTCGCACGTAGCCTTATCTCATCCAGAGAGAGGAGGATTGGAGGGGCAAAGCACCCCTCGTTTTACCTTTTTTTGTATTGTGCGCAGCCAGCCAGCCAGCCATAAGCTCGGCGCATGCAAACAGCCAAGACCCCTCATCCTATCAAGTCATGTCGCGGCCGCTGGTGCTCAAACTGAGAATGTGGTTTTTTCGAGACGCCCGATGCCATGGCAAATCTGCACGTTGCCGCGATGCTACCTCTCCAGGAAGAGAATTGCCCTTGTTGGGCGGCGCAGGCGCTTAGACTGCACGTCACCATGGATCTCTGTTTGCCACCCTTGTCTTTTGCAAGATCAGATTTTTTCCCTCCCTCCCTCTCTCTCCCGACCCCGCACCGCCTGGGATCCCCTCCAGCCACAATTGTCGGAATTAATGCGTGCAGGTTGTACTGCTAAGCACTAACTTTTTTCCCCCTTCGCACTGACTCTTTCGCCGGCCGAGCTGTCATAGGCGCTTGGCTTCTTTTTTATTTATTTTCTTCTTCCTTTGGTGACTAGACGCTTTTCATCAATCCACTAGACGATAGCTACTGGGATATGCTAGAGAGTCGGGTAGAAACAAGGACAGGCTCGGCGGGGGAACCTTGGGCCAATGTGGGCTGAGCTACGGCATCATCGTACGGATACACTGCACTCCTATGCAACACCTCAGGCTGTATACAGCCGTGCAAAAGAGCCAGAGCCAGATTCCTACGTGACTCATGCCGAACGAGGGTTGGGCTCAAACCAGAAAGCAATGGGTTCCAGGTTGGGCTGTGCGGCGACCTTGGTGACCGACAGGGATGTGTCTGAAGGAGGGGTGGAGGGGCAGAACGTAGAGCTGTGAGAGAGCCTTATCGCCGCGCAAGTAGACCCGAAGTACCTCTAAAGGGAGAGAAGGGCAAGGCAAAAAAAAAGAAGAAAAGATTTTTGCAAAGCTGTCCTCCGTGTGGGAGGGGGGACCAAACGGCCAGACAGAGTGGAATGGGCGGCGGCGGCATTAGGATGAGACGCGTCTGAGGTGGCCAACAAAGCAGGAGGTCCCATCGGCCGTGCCTTCCCCCAAGAAGAAGGCGGCTAGCTGGGGTCCATGGAAAATTGATCGCGATGAGAGGGTGCTGTTCAATTTCCTCGAGTCGAGAGTTGACATCACGGATCTGCAGCAGAAGGCACAGAGTCTTTCTGGTGGGGGAGGTGAGGCCACGGAGGCGGGATGTCTGCCCGTTTGCGACCATGCAGGCCTTGGTGTTGCCCCGCGAACACTACTGCGTAGGCGACGAATACCCCTCCATTCCATTTCTGCCCCTCCAAAGGCCACCAGCCTGCGACATCAGTCATGACGTCCCCATGCTAGGTACCTACCTGTATTGATTTGCGCCGGTGTAGCTGGTAGGCAGCCATGGTCTATTGAAAATCCAAAAAACAGAGACAGATGAAATAAGAAAACAGAGAGCGTACATAGTACAAGTCTCCAAAGGCATCTCTGAGGAGGCCATACCGCTCTTTCTGTGAAATTCGGTGCAGTGCAATGAGGGGCTGTCTGTGGAGGACGGGTGCATGGAGGTTGCCACACCCAAGCGGAGACGAGACTGAACGCAACCCGCGAGATACTTCGTGAGACCATCCATCTGCTAACGAGTCAACCAATCAAATCCTATCAAGACAATAATAATAAAAAATCTGGCGCACAAAACCTAGGGCATTCACCTGGAAAGAGCGGCCGGCCCCACGCTAGCCCCTGCCAAAAACTTTTCAAGCCCCTCTTCTTACCTCGACCCCTCCATCCACCCACCCATCCCACCATCTCACTCTTCCGCACAACAGCCCACGCAAATAAAACCCTCTCCATCACCCATCCCTCTGCTCGTTCTCCTCTTCCGATCTTTGTCTGCTACATACCGATTCTTTCTGCGAATCATCTGTGCAGTGAGTTCCCATCCTCCCTTTCCCTCATCGCCTTCATCAGACAAGACCACCCCATCTAACAAAATCTGATCAGCTTTCATCCCTCAAAACCACACAACTCGATCCAGAACCGCCAAAATGGGTAAGGAAGAGAAGGCTCACATCAACGTCGTCGTTATCGGCCACGTCGATTCCGGCAAGTCGACCACCACTGTAAGCACCTTCCCCCTTACCTACGAGACAACACCATCATATCATGAACATGATTTGACTGACTCGCTTTCGCAATAGGGTCACTTGATCTACCAGTGCGGTGGTATCGACAAGCGTACCATCGAGAAGTTCGAGAAGGAGGCTGCCGAGCTCGGTTAGAAACCCCGCCTCACCTTTTTGACATCGATGCACCCGACTGACACATTCTCACACAGGCAAGGGTTCCTTCAAGTACGCGTGGGTTCTTGACAAGCTCAAGGCCGAGCGTGAGCGTGGTATCACCATCGACATTGCCCTCTGGAAGTTCGAGACTCCCAAGTACTATGTCACCGTCATTGGTAAGTTCATCTCACCCCGCTTCCCCGCTCATCGAGATCGGCACCCGCCTGTCCTAGAATGAGTCGGCTTTCATCAATTGTCATCCACTAACACTCATCTCAGACGCTCCCGGTCACCGTGACTTCATCAAGAACATGATCACTGGTACTTCCCAGGCCGACTGCGCCATTCTCATCATTGCCGCCGGTACTGGTGAGTTCGAGGCTGGTATCTCCAAGGATGGCCAGACTCGTGAGCACGCTCTGCTCGCCTACACCCTCGGTGTCAAGCAGCTCATCGTCGCCATCAACAAGATGGACACCACCAAGTGGTCCGAGGCCCGTTTCGAGGAGATCATCAAGGAAACCTCCAACTTCATCAAGAAGGTCGGCTACAACCCCAAGACCGTTGCCTTCGTCCCCATCTCCGGTTTCCACGGCGACAACATGCTTGCCCCCACCACCAACGCTCCTTGGTACAAGGGTTGGGAGAAGGAGTCCAAGGCCGGCAAGTCCTCCGGCAAGACCCTCCTCGAGGCCATCGACTCCATTGAGCAGCCCAAGCGCCCGACAGACAAGCCCCTCCGTCTTCCCCTCCAGGATGTCTACAAGATCGGTGGTATTGGCACGGTGCCCGTCGGCCGTATCGAGACTGGTGTCCTCAAGCCCGGTATGGTCGTTACCTTCGCTCCCTCCAACGTCACCACTGAAGTCAAGTCCGTCGAGATGCACCACGAGCAGCTCACTGAGGGTCTTCCCGGTGACAACGTTGGTTTCAACGTGAAGAACGTCTCCGTCAAGGACATTCGCCGTGGCAACGTCGCTGGTGACTCCAAGAACGACCCCCCTGCCGGCGCTGCTTCCTTCAACGCCCAGGTCATCGTCCTTAACCACCCCGGTCAGGTCGGTGCTGGCTACGCCCCCGTCCTCGACTGCCACACTGCCCACATTGCCTGCAAGTTCTCCGAGATCCTCGAGAAGATTGACCGCCGTACCGGAAAGTCTGTTGAGAACAACCCCAAGTTCATCAAGTCTGGTGACGCCGCCATCGTCAAGATGGTTCCCTCCAAGCCCATGTGCGTTGAGGCTTTCACCGACTACCCCCCTCTGGGACGTTTCGCCGTCCGTGACATGCGTCAGACCGTCGCTGTCGGTGTCATCAAGTCCGTTGACAAGTCCGCTGCCACCTCCGGCAAGGTATGTTTTCTCCCTCTCACCCTCCTGAAGCCATCTTCTAACAAGTTCGTCAATAGGTCACCAAGTCTGCTGCCAAGGCTGCCAAGAAATAAGCGGCTTGACTCACCAGGGTTGGGTTCTGAGTACGCCCACGGCTTCGCGGCCGCGGGCACTCGCTTCTACGGCTTTACGAATTCCCTTTGCGTGGCATGAGGACATATGAAACATGGCTGGGTAGCACGAATATCGAGAGGAAGGATGGACCGGATGATTCTACGTCAAAAAACTTCTCATGATACGTGCTCAGCAGCACAAAAATAGAGTCCTAGAAGTGATTCCCAAGTTACATGATTGTGCCTCTTTTGCTCCGTGATGTGATGCTCGTGATCTTGTATCGTGACCTCTCAATCTAAGGGAGAAATCGCCTACCCACCTGTCCGATTTCCGAACTGGCGCAAGGTAGCTGTTTTGCTTACAATATGAAGTCCCTGGTGATTTTCCGTGGTGGCGTTGAGGCCGTCCCTGCCGAATGCCGAATCTGTATGGGGCAGCTTTGTACGCGTACCATCATGGGCTACGGCTCCTGCGAGCGGCCCAGGTCATGCCCCGTCGCCATACGTGGCAACCTCACCCGACCCCTTCGACGCTAGGTCTCGCTGTCTGTTTGCTCCTACAAAAGAGCCTGCTTTCCAGTCAAACGTGAGCGCTTTTCGTAAGTGAAGTCATACATCGGGGGCTGCATCGCGCTCACGTTACGCCTGTCCACATGGAGAAAGAGTATCGTTTGATCGTCCACGTCAACATCCCAAGGCTCGAATCCGCCTCTTGTACAGGAGATATATATTACACTTGATATACAGTATTTTGCTACATAAATATTCACATGTCGTCCTTCTTTTGTGTCCCAGCCTCGCCCTCCGCCGCAGAGGCAGCGTCTGCGCGTTGCTCTTCGGGTGTGGCCGGCTTAGCCTCGCCCACCTCCTCCTCGGCGGTGGCGGGATCGGCAAACTCTTCCGCCGTGCTCGACTGCTCCTCGCTGCTATCGTGCTCGCCTACCTCCCGGGCCTGCTCTGCCTCGGCATCGACAGTCTCGACATTCTCAGACTCTCGCGCGACGTCCCTCTCCCCGACCCACTTCAAGACCTTCCCCGTCACCAGGTCGTGTGCCACAGCGAGGTATTCGTCGGTGGAAGCCTTCCCGTTGTCCGACAAATCATCGTCTTTTAATCGCGACTCGAGAACAAGCTCCGAGCGCCGGCCGCCGTGCAGGCCCGCCTCGACACCCATGTAATGGACCTTGTGGCCTCTATACCTGGCTTCCAAGTCCCGATGGATCTCGAGGCCGGAGAAGACGTACTTGGCTCTCGCGGTAAAGACGCCACCGCCGTCCCTAGTTGGAAGACTGGTCAGGTCGATGTCTGGTAGCGGGCGGAGACGGCCCGCTACAAGGTCCAGCTTGGCAGCATCAATATAACTGCGGAAGGGAGATGCCTCGAGGGCGGCAGGTGACATTGCCGAGAGCAACGACTGGGACAGCCGCATGTCGACGGGCGCAGAGGGGTACGCGACGTCGGTGAAGGTCTGGTCGAGGACGGCGACGAGGTCCTTTTTGCAGGCGTCCCAGCTCAGAGGGCCCTCGGGAAGGTCCGCCGGAACGATTATGCTAAGCTTAAGATGATGGGGCAGGCCTTCTATGTCAAGTAAGGAAGGGTGCCGATGAAAGCCAAGTATAAGAAACGTCCGCACTGGTTGCGTTGGGATTGCGGTAAGTGCCTCGGATAGGGCACTGAAACTTGTGGGGTGGGGGGGCGTCGGCGAGAAGACGTGGTTCTTGGCCTCGGCCGCCGTAGCCAGGCCGAAACCATTTTGATTCCTGTGAAGGATATGCCCAAAGTGGGCGACGGTCGAGGTGTATGGCCTGCTCCAGCTAGCGTCCGGGTCGTGAACGAGACGTTTGGTAGGATGAGGCAGAACGTCGCTGGCCTCGAAAGGGAACTTTGACTCTGCTGGAGAGACACGACCGACCGGCGTCACATAGCGAGACCATTGTGTAAGCCTGTCCTTCCATGGAAGCTTTTCCTGCCCGCGGCCTTCGGTGACCAGTCTGCCCTTGTCGTCGTCGTCTTTCGGGTCGTACCGGAGAGAGACGGTTGCATCTGCGGGTTGGAAGGCGGTGTACAAAAGACGCTCAACAACATGATCCAACTGTTCGCCAACGTTGGCTTCCTCCGGAGTCCCGTCCTTGAACCATGAAATACGAAGCTTTCTCGCTGTTAGACATGACTACTACTGCTACGGGAAGGAGTCCGACTCACGGTTTGTGTCTTGGTGCTAAACGTAATAAACGTGTTGGTGAGCTGCCCAAGGTAATGCAGCAAAGTGGAGCGAACGTCGCAATTGGAAAGCCAGGGGGCATGGACAAGTTTAGTAGCAACAAGCTGAGCAGCCTCGTCTAGCTTCTTCAGGATGGTCTCCGTCTTGGCCTTGGTGGCTGTGATTTTCACTCGTTGGTTGGTGAGCTCGATGTCTTCACCCTCATCGAGGTAAGCATCCCTGATGGCATCGAGTCTCTGGCGGTCCCCTATCGCAAGTTAGACAGCATCAGGACGGTCGGCTGGATCACTCACGCGCTAAAAGTGCAATAACCCTCTGCCTGATCTTAGCATTGTAGGAGCCGGCGCCGTCAACCATTTCCCTGATGCTCAAACGCCAAGCCTCGATCATGAGGGTCAAGGCAAGTCTCTCCTTGGGAGAGCCGACAATCTCCGGCTTCAGGAAGGGGGTCCAGGGGTTCTCGTCCTGAACCCAACCGTACTGCGGCACCTTCTCCTCCACGGCCGTTGTTCGAGCCTTTGCGTTCTCGCGCGCGAGATATGCCCTGAGCTGAGCAACCGTGAACCCGTTTAGGAGCACCTCCAGCAGCCCGTCGAACTCGCTCTGCGAAACGATGGGGTCGGAGGGACGGACACCGTCAACGTTGGCCAGAGCCTCCTCCATTGTGAAGTCCTTCGCTTCCGCTTCAAGCGATGCCTTGAGATCGAAAACAGGAGCCAGAGGGTCGTCGACCGGCAGCTCCCTGACAACCTTGGAGTTCCCGCCCATCTCGCGCATGACGATCGCCCTGGCCTTCTTTCCTAACATGTTGACATCCAGCTCCTGGGACTGCAAATATACGCTGCGCTGTCCTACGCGGCGGTGTTCACGGCGCTCATTGGGGCTCCTGACGGAAAATGATCTTCTGATGAGGGGCTTGTCTTCCATCATGGGCTCGCCAGCTGCGCAAGCCACCGCGGGCTCCGTCCCACTCGAAGGACCATCTGGCCCTGATGCCGCAGACGGCGATGAAGCAGCTGGTTGCGTCTGAGACTGCTCATCTTTCGGGGACACGCCATCGTTTCGGTTACTGTTGCTGCTACTCGATGGGTCTTTCTCGCCTTTGCTTGCTGCCTCAAGTCGGGCCCAAGTCGAGTCGGCGCTGTACAGCCGTCGCTGCAGGAAGTCGGTTCGGAAAGGGGGGGTTCGAAGTGAGCTATGAGCTCCCGGTCGGTCGAGGAGTCGCAATTGACATCGCAGACACACACTTCGAGCGTAAGCAGCTCGAGAAAGCATTTGGAGGGGAAAAGAATACGCTGAACAACCTTCTGATGCTCATTCCGAGACGACTGCGACAAACAAGCATGTCACGATCCAGAGCTCCCTAAATTTTGCGACAGGTCGATGCTGATTAGATAAGGGATAAGATAAAGAAATCGGGAGAGAGCGCAGGCGCGAAGTAAAGTGCCCCGCCCAAAAACCGCGACGCGTTGGTTCGAACCGCACGTCACTTAGCTAACTAACTTTTGTGAACGAAGAGACCAGCAAAGCTTTCTATTCATCGCTGAGCCTCTACATTGGCTTGAGTACCTCTTTAGGCGCGAAACAATTCCGTGAGATCAACATTTCTTCACAATTACAAATAATCAAATGCCTCCTTCTCAGAGAAGACGACGACAGGTACGGGCCCACCCCGGTTGAAGACACATTATTCTAGGTATAATTGCTAACAGCGGTTAGGTGGAGGACGAGGACTCAGGAGAGGAAGCCAGGCACCCCAGACAACGCCGGTCTCGCGAACAATCCCACGAAGATGACGAATCCGAAAACGATGCCGTAGATGCCGCAGTTAGTGCAGAAGACCAGCTTGCGAAGAAACTGGTACGCTACGCTCTGGCTTGCGAGTTCTCTCGGACACCAATCCGTCGAGACGGAATTAAGGAACGAGGTCAGAAGTTATATGGGCGAATTCCACGGCCCTGAGCTGTAGCTGATATGTCACCAGTTCTTGGTGATCAGGGTAGGGCCTTCAGGAAAGTCTTCGATCTGGCGCAGCAGCAGCTCCGCGCCGTATGGGGCATGGAGCTGCGGGAGCTCGCCGTTAGGGAAAAGTTCACGATGGCAGAGAAGCGTCAAGGCAAGTCTCGAGCAGGTTCGGGAGCACGTGGCAAGTGTGGCTAACACCACATAGCATTGAAATCCGGCTCCCAAGCAAAGACCAGCTCCGGCGTCTTCGTCCTCTCCACAACACTCCCTTCCCAATACCGCGCCCCGGCCATCATCACGCCCTCCAAAGCGCCAAGCATCGAAGCCGAAGCATCGTACGCGGGTTTCTACACCATGATTATAACCATCATCCTCGCAAGCGGCGGCGAGCTGTCCGAACAGAAGCTGCGGCGGCACCTCAACCGTCTAAATGCCGAGGCAAACGTCGCATCAGAGAAGACTGAAGACGTGTTGAAGCGCATGCAGACGCAGGGTTATGTCGCGCGGAAGGTGCAGAAGAACGCGGCAACGCAGGCTCAGGACGGCAGCGAGGACATTACTTGGCTCGTCGGCCCGCGCGGGCTCGAGGAGGTTGGCTTCGATGGGGCAGCTGGCATGGTACGTGCTGTGTATGGTGAGCAGGCGGATGCGGATCTGGAGAAGAAGATCGGGGCGACTTTTGGGATTCAGCCAGACCAAGATGCCGATGGCGACGTAGATATGTCGCAAGCCCCGGAGGCGGGTCCGTCGCGATGAGGGAACGCACAGAAGCGCGGAAAGGTTGCGCACAGCGAGGGAAGGCCGGCCAGGATTTGGCGGAATGGGATACCCAAAAAGTAGCAAGCGTTGCGGGAGCGCATGAGTGCATGAACAGCCAGTAGATACCGGCAATGAATCTTCGGGGTGTATATATGCCCTTATTTATCAATCCCAAAGCAAATATGTCGCCCAACGCCGGTGTGCCCGCCCAATAACTTTCAACATACTCGAGACTTCGTTCTCCCCCAAATCTCTCAACCCGTTTGTCCGATTGTTAATCCTCGCGTGCTGGTGGTGGGCCGGCCGGCTGCATCATTTTCTACCCAGCAGTCAGCCATCATGTTCACAAAACGATCTGGCCGGTGAAGGACGGTCGAGACATACCCTGATGAGCCTCGCGCGAAGTAGCTGTGTGGGCTCGTTCTCAGCAAGGGCCATGTATGAGAGCATGGGGGGGTGGCCGGCGATGGAAGAGTACGTGTCACGGTAGATGTTCGTTTTCCACTCCCAACTGGTGGTATCGGGGTGCCCCGTGCCGACATACTTGGCCTGAAGGCGCTCGAGCTCTTGTTGGTTACGGAGTTTGTCGGCCTGTCGTTATAACAATCAGTAGCTGTTTTCCACTCCAGTTGCGTGCGCGCCTAACTCACCATTTTGTCTTGGGTTGGTCGTTGTAAATGTTGATGTTTGCTGCCGAAATCTGAAGCTTCAGGGCACCAAAGCCTCTGTCATGGATGCGCCGGCTGAAGTTCGGTAACCCTGTATATGCCCAAGCGTCGCTGGTGAGGGCCGTGCACCAATTCTAGTAGGTACCTATGTATCACGGTACCCCCGACATTCGCGATCCACCTTTCTTTCCTTCAACAAGAGCCTCTCAACTGGTTTCCACATTCGCTCTCAAGTAACGTCCTCAACGGCAGAATCACCTTGATCAAATCACACTCTATCATATTCCGATATTCACTCATTTCGGGTCAAATAGCCGCTTGCGAGTTTTCCCCATCGGGCATCATCATCCACGCCACATACTGCCGTCTGTCACTCTGAAGATATCGCCAACATGAGCAGAAGCAAGCAAGCCGCTTTGCAAACCAAGCGGAGAAAGCAGCGTCAGGAGGCCGAGTCCATCGAAAAGATCAAGGTCAAGTGCGCTCAGGAACATGGCAAGGCTCATGTAGCGCACTGCAAGGACTGCTACGGGGATGTCGTGGAGACCATGAGAAGCAGATACATTGGCTCCAAGGACGAGTGGTTCTCTGGTAACAAAGTCTTTCTGCACGATCTCGATAGCTTGTTTGCGAAGCTCAAGGACTTCAATCAAGACCTCAAGGCCATTGAGGCCCGGATCGACAAGGAAAAGCAAAGACACTACCGCGAGTCCCTCCCCAAGTCAGCGGCGGGGCGCGTCGCCGAAGCCGCGATAGGCAGGGCCGAGCTTCAGGCTGCTCTGGAGGACGAAGAGAAGCCGACATCTTCACTCATCGAGGAGGTGGGGAGAGCCGTTAGCAAAGGAGTCGACGGCGCACCGAGTCTCGAGGAGCTGGCACCCATGTTCGATGACCTAGTCCTTGAGAAGGAGGCCGACGTTCTCATCGATGTTTTTTTCCGAGATCCCAGGACAGGCGATGTTCCTGCATCATGTAAAAGCTATGTGGAAAGGTTACGCTCAGGTGCATCTATCGAGGAGGTCATGTCCGCCATAGCGGCCGACAGCCCAGCTAGGTTGCAGGCCTCGGCCAACATGGACAAGCACAAGCGGACGCTCAACGAGCTCAAGAGGGCGCAGGCGGCACATGAGCAGGATAAGCTCCTGAAAGCTCAGAAGCGGCAGCAGCCCCCTCCGCAGGTTCCTAGGGTCAATAAGGAACTGTACGACCTCCCGCCGTGCCTCGCATGCTCAGGCAAGGTGTCGCCGGACGAGGTCATCGCGTGCCCCTTGTGCTTGGTCTTTGCCGAACTGAGCCTGACTAAGAGGACGGTGTTCGACTCGGAGAAGTGCTACGATGAGGCATATGTGAGTCTTGCGTGATTGACCCCTGGGGCGAGCGCTGTGTGCTGACAACTACTCAGGATGAACACGTTCAAACGGCACACAGTTGCGCCGCCGGCGAAGGGTGCATTCAACTCAAGGACGAGGATGAGGAGATGGGTGGCAGCGGCGAAGGGCCGGTCATTTGTGAAGAGTGCGCAGAGCAGCTGGGGCAAAGCATAGTCTACTGCTCGTCGCGCTGCGCGAGTGCCGATTTCCAAGAGCACCGAGAGGGCGTTCACATTCCAAACTGGAAGGGACTCGGCATCGACATCGGCACCCAGGGAGAGCATCTAGTCTACGACAACGACGAGAAGACCAAGTACCACGTGAGCGACATCTCAAAGTTCGTGTGGCGGCTCGACGAGGCTTTTGCGCGCGTCTTCAAGGGTAACAATCCTGACATCAGCGAGATCCAGCACTAGAAACGTGCGACGGCTGGCTGGCTGCTGCTTTGCGCAGTAATGGAATCTCTGCCTGCTATTCTCAGTGTTGAAGTTCAAGACAGGACCCCTCCAAGACAGTTTATTTCCGTTTGGTACAATAGCACGCCGCCTTTGATTACGACTAATGGAAGCAAAATGAGAACAACCGAATTGCTGCCTTAATTAACATAAGATGAAGCTTTCTTGCCCGACGATTATACGGTGTTCAACAGCTACTTGAGCGGACACGGATGACGTGAGTTTTCCCGATGCGTGTCGATCGGGGCACTGTCTTACATATCAGTCTGGTTGCAACGTACTTTGAGAGTCGACTTGGATCAGATCTCATACACTCCGATGCGGTTCGGAACTTATGGCCGGCGCGGTGGCCCAAGCCAAGACGACATGGGCTGTAGCCTGTAGCGCCTAAGCCCACCTAAAAGCATGCGAGACCCCTATTGCAAATCCGCCCTAAGAGCGGAGGTTTTTCTTAGCCTGGAGCAGGCATTCTCCAATCACCAACATCCGAGGGCACTCGGAGGATTCATCAACCCATTCATTCCATTGGCAGGGCGGGGTTCAGTTCCATTCTCGATTTCCCTTTCTCTCTATTCGAGTCGTCGCTTCGAGAGTGCTAATCATCGGGTGAGAACCGAGCGAATTCATTCAAGGTTGTCTTCTGGATCACTGTTTGTCTGTTTTGTTTTGCTGCCATCCGTGTCGGAACTTTGTCTCCTTGCGAATCCGGGTGCGGAAGAGTCACCTACTTCCCCTTCATCTATCTCGGACCGGATACGTGGTCCTCTCCACGTTGACCCCTCGCCCCACGTCAAGTCGTCTTTGACCCCCGTTATCTCGTCATGGAGAGTGCCATCGATGCCGATGCGCCAGACGCCCGCGCGGCCCCGAGGCAGAGAGTGACCAACGCCTGCGAGGCGTGCAGGGCGGCCAAGATCAAGTGCCAGACCAGCGTGCAACCTGGTCCTGACCAGTGGAACAACTACAACAACTACCCTCCCGGGCCTCGTGGACCTCCTGGGCCTCTCGGCCCCGGTGGCGGACCTGGGATCTGTCGAAGGTGTGTGATGTGTATCCACCCTCGGTTCAGGACGTAGCCCCGGCCTGGTTCGGCGTCTAAGTCGAGATGTGTGTTGACCAGTCTGCCGGGCGAATCAGGTGTCTCGAGTTCAAGAGAGAATGCATCTTCCGCACCGGTCCCAGAACACGCCGCCCAAGACAATCCAGATTGTAAGCTTCTCGCCGTTGACTTCCTGGACAACGGCTTCTGCCACGCACTTCCCGTGTCTCGCAGTCTTACTTACACTGCAAACAGGAACCAGGACGTCCCAAGACCTCCTCCGCCGCCGGGGCCATCCAAGACCTTCAGCATCGACTTTGACATGCCCCAGTTGGAAGAGTCCGACGACCTCGATAATCTTGCCGCACAACATGAGAAGTACTTTGATGACTTCTTCTCTCCGTCCGACTCGGAGTCCATCAACGTCATGCTCGGCCTCGAGGACCCCGGCAACGGACCCTACTCTGCCATATCATCCCCGCCGTCCTCGGGCTCAGGCTCAGGCTCAGGCCCATCCATCTCCGTGTCGAATCTCGGCCTCAAGCCCCAGTTCAACCTAGACTCCGCCGAGAAGCTGCTACAGACTTTCCGCATCATGCTGAAGCACTTTCCCTGCGTGACCCTTCCACCGGACGCCACCGTCGCGTCTCTGTCCAAGACAAAGCCGTTCCTGCTTCTCGCCATCCTCTCAACGGCCTCCGTCTCCAGTGCGTTGCAGGGACACACACTCTACGACGAAGAGTTCCGCAAGATCCTCGGCCTCAAATTCGTTGCCGGCAGCGAGCGAACCCTGGAACTCCTCCAGGGCCTGCTCATCTACACGGCGTGGTACGCAACCCCCTATTCCCTCGTCCCCCCCTTAACCGCCTAATCGACCGCAGGTACCCTTTTCACCTCCGGCCGAAGAGCAAGCAGGGCTTTCACTACGTCCGCATGGCAGCCGATATCCTCCATGACCTCGACCTCAACCACCCACCCTACCAAGGCGCCGGCGTGACCACCCCACCTACGGCGGATCAGATGGAAGGCATTCGCGCCTACCTGGCGTGCTACTACCTGGTTACAGCGCACGTAGTACCCTACCTACAGTACTTCCGCAGGACGAATCTGACCTGGTCCAGGTTCGCGATGGCATGGGCCAGATCGACGCTGGTACGGTTCCCATACACCTCGTGGACCGCCACCTGCTGCGACCACCTCGAGCGCAACTCCGCTCTCAAGGGGGACCACACCCTCGCGTGGCTCGCAAGGTTTCTGCACATCACCGAGGAGGCGTCCGAGATGACCAAGACTGTTCCGGTGACGGAGCAGGCGAAGCAGCAGGCTCACTTCATGTTTCTTGGCCTCGACAGCCAGCTCAGGGATTGGCAAAACCAAATACCTAGCAGTCTGGGTGACGTTAGTGCGTATCACCCTCACACCCGCATAGTTGAGCGACTTGTGCTGAACCCGTCTTAGACTCTATCAGAATTGCAACTGCGTTCACCGAAATCTTCCTCCTCGCCGGTCCCATCTACCGCATCGCCTCCACGTCGAAGATGGGAGACCCGTCCCTCGGCCCGCCCATCCCAGCCCCGCGCCTCGAGCGTTGCCTGACGCTCCTACGCAGCTTCTTCGATTTCATCGTCAACCTCGACAAGGCCGCCTTCGTCGAGATGAGCTCCATCGACTGGTGCCGCTTCATTCAACTTACCATCATCGCCCTCCGCGTGTCCTTTCCACTGCAGCTCTGCCCCGAGTGGGACCACGCGCGGGCCCGCGAACGGCTGCAGTTCGACTCGTACCTCACCAAACTGTCGGCGCACCACGAAGAGCTGACGCCGTCGACGAAGAGCATGGACGTCTATTCGGCGAGCAAGCTCGTGTTCGCGGTCGTCAAGCGCAAGTACGAGGGCCGCGTGGCGAACATCGGCGCGCCGGTGAACAAGCTCCCGAGGAGCATCCGCGGGTGCCCCATGTTCGATGGGAGTCTGGATCCTTATTTCCCCATATGGGACCAGGACATCAACAAGAGCGACGCGCACGGGCTGGTTCCGCCTTTGCTGAATGGGACGTCGATGGCGGTGAGCAGCCAGTCTGCCTACACTGACCTGTGGGCTTCGATGACCATGGGATGGCCGGAGGGGATGAGCGGGGACCCGGATCAGGATCTCGGACTGAGCCAGGGGCAACATCCGTCGATGCACCTGGATCCGTCGTTCCCAGGGGACACGAGCATGGGCCCGTCTCCTACCGGTAGCGGATGAGCTTCCTGACCTGTATGGTATCCCCATAAACATCGCGGCGCCGGCGAGAGAAGAGGCGCAGAAGCACATCACTCCCCCCTACTCTGGTTCTCGTAGGGTTAGGTGAGCGTACGCGCAATGCGTTGCTGTACAGCACTTTGTAGGAAGCGATAACGAACCCGAGTTTCACTCTTCATGTCCATGTGGGCCTTTGCATGATTGACCATGTCGTGCGGTGACGGGAGCATGTTCTTCGCATCGTTCCCGCCGACATGTACCGGCGTAAACAACTTTGCTGCAAGTCTTATCGGGATACGAGCTCTGACAATACACCAAACAGCTTTCGTATATAGTTGCACGCTCTCTGTAAGTGCGGGAAAAGGCAATGAATCCTGCTCATGATATATATTCGCAGCGACTCGTCAGATTCTGTCTTCGGCTTTCATCCCGACCAAAGGCTCCATCGACAGCCCTCCCAGATGGGGTTGTCGTCTATGAGAGTGAGCAAGCGACTGAATCCCCTGCCCCCCTCCCGCATCCGCATGCTTGTTCTCCACTCGATCTCACTTTCCGGCCGTGATATCTTCCAGCAACCGTGTCCCCCCCATGCTCACCTCCACACCCTCAGAGGCCTCGTCAGGATCGAAAACACGTCGCCGACCAGCCCAGCCCACCCCTTGACCTGCTCCATCGCGTTCAGCATCCGGATCCACCGCCAGACAAACGCCTCGCAGTCCATGTAGTCCTCGGCGTACACGTCCCACACCGCCGTCTTCTTCTCCCCCGCCCCCTCGCCGTCCGCGACCGGCGGGCCCACGAGCAGCGCCCGGCCAACGATGGCCTCGTCCGCCACCAGCCTCGTCGTGGCGTCGACGACGTCGTCGAACCGCGCGGCGCCCGCGCCGCCGCCCAGGAAGGCCGCCTCCGCGGGCGCCGGGAACATGTTGCTCCCGCTGACGAAGTAGGGGCAGACCATGTTGAGCCGGATGCCGTGGCGCAGGTGCGCGGTGGCGCGCATCGACCGGAACAGGCCCGTCACGGCGTGCTTGGACATGGTGTACGGCGACTGGCCCGGGAAGTGGCCCACGCCCGCGATGGAGCCGACGAAGACAAGGCACCTGTCCCGGGAGGCGCCGTTGCGCGGCAGCCAGAAGAGGGCGAGGTGCGTCGTGTACGACAGGCCGGTGACGTTGACGTCGATGATGGTGTTTGACGGCTTGCCGGGCGCGTCCGGGTCCGCCTGGGAGGCCGAAGGGCTCTCGAAGCGGTAGTTGGCGCCCGGGTCGTTGACGCCCGCGTTGGCCACGACGACATCGATAGCGCCGTTGGGCGAGAGGCGGGCGCCCTCCTTGAAGAAGGCGACCTGCGAGTCCCAGGAGGTCACGTCGCACGGCACAAAGTGGTGGGAGCCCTTGGGGTTCTCGGTGCGCAGGGCGGCGACGAGGGATTCGCCGACGGACCCGTTGATGTCCCCAACGATGACGTTGGCCCCGTGGGAAGCCCACTTCCGGGCAAAAGCCGCGCCCAGGCCGAGGGCGCCGCCGGTGATGAGAACCGTCTTGCCCGAGAGGGTGGAAGGGTTGTAGGGCTGCGTGGTGTCCACGGGCGGCGAGAGTTTCGTCACAGGGACGAGGTTATGATAGCCCTGTGCGACTGGCATGATGGGCATTCAGTGAGACAATGACGGAACGGTGAGATGCTGGGTCTGTTGAGAAGCGGCAAAGCAAGTAAGCAACGCCCGAACCGGCATCCAATCGACAGTGACGAACCAGCAAGGAACAGCCTGCCAGAGGAGCAGGTCAGCAGGAAGCAGAGTCCGAGGAAGAGCTTCTGGCCCAGGTTCTCCCCCAAGTCACGATACTTGAAAGATAGTCAGCAGGAAGCAGAGTCCGAGGACAGACAATCGGAAACGAGGAGACGGTCATCTTGGATCCCGGTCCCTCAATAAAGCGTTGTGGTCCAAGGGAGGAACGAGCAGAAAGGGATAGGTATTGACCCAAGCGGTCACAGAACCCTGGGGGGTTCCGCGGCGCCACATAGTAAGCACCATGTCTTGTAGCGCGTTGCGGCTGACAGAAACACTCCTAACACGTCGCCTCTATTAACGAGATACAGTTCAACGGACGCAGGCAAGCGCGGGGCGAATCCCCAACGCGTGTCGTCCACGAGAAGGCACACAAGGCTATGTGTGCCCAGGGCCCGGCGCGAGGCCCATTTCGGAATGGAGACACGGAGCGGAGCACCGGATCCTTCCTTGAGACTACCCGGGAGTGTTGCGAGACCCGAGGGAGATTTTCCATGATCACCGAGTCAAAAGGGGGGGGAGGCTCGCTCGTTCGCATTGCTGTGCCAAGGCTTGGCACCAAGCCGCAGCGGCGGCAGTCAAGTGGACCATGAGTGGTCTCCCACATGCCTGATGTATAAAGATATAGGATGCAGGAGAGTTTAAAAACCTCCGGGGAAAAGCGCAGGCGCAGCAGACTCAGCTCAGGGCATGTGTTTTTGGAAGAGGGTGGGCTCCGTGCCAGGCCTGTTGCAAGCCCCCCCTTCTTCTCCCCAGAAAACAGAACAGGAGGGATCGAGCCCGTCCCGCTTATGTTTCGGTGGTGTCAGTGCCGCAAGGCTGGACGCAGTCGCTCAATATGGGATCCAAATTTAGGTTCCGGGCGTAACGGAGGTTATCGGATGAGTGTTGTTTTGTGTGCTGCAGGTCGTACGCTTGTTGATGACACGGAATGGGAGGGAGACTAGCCCTGGGAAGGGTCGGGGTTTGCACAAGGTGGGAGGCTGGAAAAGTGCCCTTGCTTCGACCACCTAACCTATCCGACCCTCCTGAAGGCTAAAAAGCTTTCCATGCGGTTATGTTCGGGATATGCTGAGGATGCGAATGATACGTCGGGATTTCAGTAATGGGGAAACCTTGTCTGCTGGGCACATCGGCGGGGGACCCCCGAGTGGTTAATCGGGTCGACAAGGCCGGGTGATCACGGCTCTGTGGGGAGATGTACGTACAGGTAGTAGTGGTACGGATACCATGGGTACTTTTATGCCCTGGCAGAATCCCGCTGCTGGGCCATGATCCATGGATCATCGGCGTTGGAAGCCAGATGTTCCACAATCACCGAAGACTTGTAAACCTCCGCCGGGGCCAAGTGATAACATATTAGATCGGTCAGAATCTGGGGATCCGACTTGCACAATGTGCCAGGGTTCATGGGTGGTTGCGCACGCAGTCGTGTGGATCGTGGGCATACTTCGTCCTTTTCTCAGTGTGTGTGTGTGTGTGTGTGGGATGCAAACCTGCATTATAGGCGATCTGAACCTGTCAGTCCATCAGGTTGACTGTGTACTTGTCGACTTTGCCCCCATTTCTTTTCTACCAGAGACGTGACTGGGACATCACTCTAATCCCTTCGTTCTTGTTAACAATATCCACGCGCGTCCTCGGCGAGACATGGGTCGGTACCTAGGCGTTCGTAGCCTCAGTAAAGGAATGTGTCTCAGGACGTCGATTGGCCAAAGGATGGACCGAAACAATGGAGAAGAGCGAGCGGTCGTTATCGATTGTCGCGCGAGCTCAATGGCCTCGTGTACCCGTCGGCTTTACGACTGTTTCCTCCGTTTCGTGGTGTCTCTCCAAGCCAAGCTTTCCCAAGAACCACACACCTGCGTTGCATGGGCCCCGCAAAAACACTTTAGTGGACGGTGGGACGGCCATCAACCGTCGTATCGGAAGTCTTCCTGGCAGGCAACCAACCCCTTCCGTTGGGGTGGCCCGTCGCCAGGGTTTAGGGCCGCTTTCAGTCCAAGCGATTCGGCCGCCTTTCTGACTTGGCGCACCACCCTATTCACTTCTGCAACTCCTCCCGACGAATCTGATCATGATTCGTCATCGTGCACTTGTGTCTCCGGCTCTGTCCCCAGTCATTTTTGAGTTAGGCTGGATATAATTTTGCCTGTCCTGAAAACCGAGCCAACACATGCCAACACACCACGTACCATACCATACCATACAAGAGGAAACATATTCCGCTGTCAACCGCTTTTGCGCGGATGGGGCCGTTCGAGCTCCTCTACTTCGCAATAGGATGGAGTGTGTCGAGCACTGGGAGACTCGGGTTCAGGGCCCATGGTGATCAACCGTCATGCCCCTGCAAGTACTTGATGCTGCTGTGTATGCACCTGTCGAGACGGTCGCCGAGACATTACTAACAAGCCTACGAGATAAGCTGGAAAATGACATGCCGTTAATGGATGCAAGGCGCCATTGCCGATCGTCCACAAGTTGACAGGTGTCAGAATCAGCCTCAAAGACCTACCTTAGGCCTGACAATAGTCCTCATGGAACCTCGATGCCGATATGTGCGGTTCCTACCTGAGCAGCAGCATGTCTTGCTGATGGACATGTCTACCTCCATTTCGCCTCTTTACTCTAGCGAGGAAGTACCTTGGAAGTTTACTGCAGCGCTGGTTAGTTCACCAGAGAAGCAAAGTGTGACCCGTCTCTTCAAACGCTGAGCGCTTGAATACATCCCAAGAGTGCGCATCTAGTTTCAGGACTCTGCATCGGAAAGTGATTGGCAATGACATCCGTACAGTACCTCGCTCCATGCATGACGGGCGGTACCTCTCAGAATGGCCGTCCAACTAGGAGGGGTGGCAATACTGCCTTTGTAGGAGCCGTTCGTGGTGTTGTCGTTGCGTGTCAGCGTCTTTCTCTACAACGATTAATTGAGCAACAAAGACTCATCTTGGGCTGTCGGGTCTCGTAGTTTCCCCCGATTGATCTGCTCGTGACCATCAATCAAGCAGTACAAGAATGGATACCGGATACCCGTTATGCAAATGATTAACCTTGTCCCGGGATAGACAAAGCTCAAAACTCTCGGCTCTTGAACTCAAATTCGAGAGGAAACAGCACAGGTGAACTTGTTCAAAGCTAGAGTTCTTCGACACATCCCTGAACATAGTTTACCTCGAGGTCTGCCTCGCCGTGTGCCTGAGCAAGCTGTGGGTTCCAATGTAGCTTCATGTCTTCCCTTCTTCTCCGCTGTGGTACGGTGTGCAGACTGCGCCTCGTCGTGAGAAACATGGTGAAGATTCAGCTCGACGGGTAATAAAAAAAAAAGTCGTTATGTTCGCCTTGTCCCGCCTAGTCTGCTTATATCATCGTACAAGAACAGGTCGAGTGTGGTGACCAGCTGGCTGTGCTCTCAGATCGTCCCGCCCTTTCCAGACGACGTGTTTCAGGGGCAAGTAGCCCAAGGCACGGGTACCTCCCGTTGCTCCAACCCCGCCCAGACACTGCATATGTTCTCGAGGGGATGCACTGCAGAATATGCCTATGGTGGCGGGTTAAGGGCTCCAGCGGGATAAACATGGGCTGCCTTCAGAAACCGTTGTTCCGATACTCGGATGTGCAGTGGGATCGGCATTTGCGGAACAGTGCCATTGCGTATTGATGTGACACGGGTCCAATATGCGTATCGTTCAGCCCTGGCCTCTTGGTGGCTGGTGGCTAACAAACGCCAGGTCCGCCGGTCTTTCTGGTGCGATTACCTCATTCCTGTATATGATTGGCTCTTTTACGGTAGGAAGAGCAAGTTTGATGCGTACGAGCTTACTGTGGCCTTGCATGTTGGTACTGCTGCTTCTGCTGTTCTTCGCGGTGTGCAGAACTAAGGGCGGGGATAACGGAGGGGGCAACGATGGCGAGAAAGGTGTTTTCTTACAAAGTTAATAGCGAAAGATAGTCCTGAGAGCCCGCAGGATTAGGGTGGTAGTATCTATTTGGTAACTGGTGTGGCTCGCTAGGGTGTGCGTAAAGGTAAAGGAGTCGATGCTGAAAAGATGCGATGATGAGAAGACGACAGTCGGAACCGAGATGGCCAAACAGGACTGACTACCCCGTCATCTGCCGGCATGGGATTGGCGAAACAATCACTTTGTGGGCGAAGGACAGCCTGCTGTGAAGGCCAAAGAGTTTCAGAACGTGCCGACCGACGCCCGGCAACAGTCTTCGATGATCCCAGACGCAACGCATGCGAAATGATGTAGAGGTCGAAGGCTCGGAATATCTACCAGAAGAGCGCATAGTATCTTGATACCAACAACTGCGGTTGACTTTAATACTCCAACTCTGAAGATGAAAGTGTCGGGTGAGGTTTCAAGTGGCAGGTGAATCCGGCATGTGAATTGCAGCAGCAAAAACAGCAAGAGGCCGGTACAAATTCTCATCCTTAGGTGTCATAGCCTTTCCCGCTCACCATTATCTTCTTGTCACCCTGATATGTCAAAGAAGTGGCAGGGATGGACGAAGGGGACGCAAGAGACACATGTGACGAGAGAGATACCGATGGTTCGATAGACTGGGTTTCCCATCGATGGCTTGTCCAGAGAGCAGATTGGATGACTTTCAATCGCCTTCGGATGCTGGGAAGTCTCGGATGCCGACTTAAAAAGCATGGTACTGGTGTTAGAGTCTCTTGCGAGCGAGGATGACTGAAAACGAAAGCGATGGGCTGGATGGGCCTATTAGCTGTATATCAACGGGTCGAAGCGAGACGGCGGGCCAGTGGTGTCTATTTGCTCGGCTGCAAAGAGAGGAAGTGTCGTGAGACTGTTGTAGTGTTTGCAAGTCTCTTTAAGCTGTCCGGGGAGCCTCCCGTAAATTCAATAGCCGGTCGTTGTCGGGGTCGATCGGATGGGTATGGTGGGCAATTGCAGAGTAGCAAGGTGAGAAAACCTTTTTTTACCTCGCAGACTTTAGGAGAGGCCGTCTACCTAGTATGCAGCAGCCCAAAACCGTGAACCCGGAGCAAGGCTCATCATGAAATGGCTTCCCAAAGCGGACAGGCGCAAGCTAGCCATCGGCTTCGACGTTTATGGGCTGGTAAGGAAGAGGGAGCGGCGAGACGCTAGGGCTGCATTGGGCAAGGGGAGATCCTGTCGTAGTGCAGCTCTGCCGGGCTGTCTTGGGGGGCACCGGTCGAGGTCGAGGTCGAGGTCGAGGTCGAGGTCAAGGTCGACGAAAAGGTTGAGGGCTCGCAGTGCAGGTCGGCGATCATCGAAAGTTATCTCAGGAAATCAAATCAAGCCATACGGCGGCATCTGTCAGAGGATAGTGGTTTGTCGCACTCTCAGCTCTCCTACCTTCTCGACGTCTCGTCCGCGCCTTGATCGTGTCGTCCTGCTGGTTGTGGTGCCATGGTGCGACTTGTGCTTGCGAGACACGTAGAGTAATAATTTCTCGAGTTTTGGTAGTACCTCGAAGTACATGGCGTAGAGACAGGTTCGCGGGGTAAACGTGATTGGTCCAATGGAATAAGAGTTCTCAAGTCGATTTGCGAGAGGAACGCGACGTTGATATCTGGGCTCTCAAGGGGCAGATTCCGAGGTATTGCATGTGGGTAGTTCAGCCATGTCGTGGAAGGAACCGGGGAGCCGAAGAGCGCCCGGCAATTGCACTCGATGATCGTTTTCGATAATGTAGCGGCGAATGGGAAACGGGCGGGGCTACCGGCGAGGAGGGGGGAGAGGGTTGTCAGCACTGACTGGCTTTGCGGAATCGCACCACTTTGGGGTTGAAGATTACCTGCTGCCGTTGACAGGTAGGTAGTCCTACTGACCAGAGACGAGTGGATTATAAAGACAGAAAGTTAATGGAAAACAGATTGGAGGGGAAGGGAAAAGGAAATAAACAGAAAAGAAGAAAAAATAGATGGGATGCATCGCTGCAATCGCATCGACAATGGTACCTAGTACCTCCTTCCTGGTGATATACCTAGGTACTGTAGACCTACTACCAGTCCACCTCAGGGAATACAAGAGCACTCTGTCATACCTTTTTTTTAAACACAGCGATAAGACGTGCCTTGCTGCCCGCGACGCCTTTTCTGCACGCACTCGATTATCGAGCGAGAAGAGGCCTCCGCTTGTTCCACTTGTCGAAGATACGGTAGATACCTTCATCGACAGGTCTGGAAGGCCCGACCGTATGTGTTGCCGGGTTTTGCGAGCCGGACGACACGACACGACTGGCAAGGTTCGTTCCACATGTTCCGTCAGATAAATACAGCGGAATATCCGCAGGCCCGCCGCCAAGCACCCTCCCGAAATGCAGAGGCTTGCTTGCTGATAAAACCCATACCGTTATCAGAGATGCGCGCCGGTAGCTTGCCTGCAGGGTTGCACGTCTCACCGCGAAGGTTTGATTGCCCGCATTCCTCGCAGCCCACATGCGCCGCGCTCACCCTTATCACGCCTTGTCGACATGTGTGGGATGAGGCGGGAACGGGCAAAGGACGTTGGACTGCCGGCAGGGAGGCTGACGGACGGGACACTTGGGTTGAAGCTTGGATGATGTCTAGGCCCATCCACAGACTCGACACTGACGGACTCAAATACTTGGAGAGCCGAGAAGCCAAGGCCCTTTCGGGTAGCAGCAACAGAAGAAAAGGACACCGACGAATCGCGAGTCCCCCGAGGACCAGTCATTGACAACACCTGGGCCAAACTCTTCATGTGCGCTGCCTGACGGACCATTACGGATCACCAACCCATCACTCCCATTCGAAAGCTGCGCAGGCAACGTCTTGCACTTCACCACCGACGGACTGCACGATGACGGTCCATGATGCAGCATCGCCGTCGAATGGGATTAATGAGGGGTTTAACTGGGACCAGTGAGCAGTGAGCATGTCATGACAGGGCTGGGCTGGACAGGGCTGGGCCGGTAGGTAGCGATAGTTGGCCTACCGTGTCTGTAGACACCACCACCACTACCACCCCCCCTCGCCTGCGGGCAGAATGGTTGAGAAACGGCGGGGATGGGACAGAGCCTGCCTTACGGAAACAAAGTTCCCCACGTCCAGGTTCGTGCCGTCGACCAAGTGGTGCGCACGGGCGCGAGGGTTTGGTCCCTTGCTTCGCGGATACGGATGCCATGTTCCTTGCCCCCGGCGTCTAGGTGCCCAGGTGTTTGGCGGTGGATCCTCGACAATGTCACCAGATACTGGATCCCGGTCGGGGGTGCAGGGCACATGGCCTCATCTGGTCGGTGGTCTCGCGTGGTAGATCAGGCCCCAGGGCCGAGAAATCTGTTCGAGCCGTGTCTCTCTGTCCAAGGCGCTCCATGCCCTGATGGGGGGCGTTTACTAAGATGGCCATGCCATCGGACACTCGAGGCCGCCCGCGCCTCCGAGCGTTGCTGCGCTGCTGCGCTGCGAACCGAAGAGGCGCGCTGGGTGTGCGAGGCACACACTTGCCTAGCCTCATGCAGTGACCCCGTCCCAATCCTCGTTGGTTTCAGCGGCAGCTTACGATGCAGCCGGCCAGGCAGGCGGGTTGAAGAGTTTTGATTTCCTCAGCATGCTGCAACTCATGTATGCGCCGGCTTTCACATCGCATCGAGGGCGCATGGGGGAGGCTCGCGACGCCAACCCCGGGATCCCGAGGGGAGTCACGATGCAGGGCGGGTGAAATAGTGTACCTACCTACCTTACTACCTTACCACCTAGGTAGGTAGGTATGCAGGCAAAGCAAGTCAAGGTAAGGTAGGCAGGTAGGCAGGTAGACAGTGTCCTGTACCCTCGTGGATACCGGATGCTATAGTAGTACATGCCTTACTGCGTACACTACAGCGCAGGCGCTGTGCTGTGCTGGGGGTCTGTCTCGCCATGCTTTTTCTATTCACTCGTCTGTCGTCCACGTGCGTTTGATTCTGCGTAGGGTTCCGTCCTTTTTTCCCTTGGCTTTTTCCCTTCCACCCGACGCTTTGCGCGACTGACTACTCTGTACTCTGTACCTGTAAGTAGGGAAGGAAAAGCAAAGCACGGCCGTAGAGAGACATGAGCAGTTAGGCACGCGGTTGGTCAACACGGCGTATTCGTAGGGAAGGCCGAATGCCTGCATATCTGTAGGTACCTACCTACCTACACCCACCACCTGAGGTACCGTATCTGCGGTACCTAAGGTGGGTAGGTACGTAGGTAGGTCCTTCTTTTCCTGTTTCGACTGCCCCGCAGCAATCGTCTCCCTGAACTCAGATTGGCGAGGAGGGAAAGGGCGTTGGTACTGGAACAAAAGGAACGAGGTTGGCAGAAGGGCAAGTGCGACGGTCGGCTGCGACATTGGTCTGGGGCAGGAGCATCCATCCACCTGCCTCGCCCGCGCTTGGCGGCACCATCTCTTCACCTTCCATTCCCCGTCGTGTACAGCGTACCGGTATGGCCGTACCGGTCAGATACCTAGTTTGCGATCCGACTTGGGCAGGTACCTGGCCCACTGCGGGTAGGTAGGATGGACTCCGCAACGTCTCCCGGATCAGCTTCCGCCAAAAACTGCAGGAATGATAAGTGAACAGACAATTCCCATTGGGGGGGGGGGTTTATGCGTCATTCCGGCACACGTTGCTCTGGCACTTGCGCGCAACGGGGGACGGACAAGGGGAAGAAGCCCGGTTTTCTCAATACTTGAGCAAAAACAGATGAAGAAATGGATTTAATAATCACAAAACCTTTTCACCGCACAGATTTCCTCACACGTACCTTACTGCACTCACGCTTACTCGGCAGGTACAAGACGACATGCGCAGCGTCGTCTTCGCCGCCATACGGACGACAGTCACAGAGAGAGAGGGAGAGAAAGACACGAGACCAACAGACAGAGACACCACCACCACCATCACAGGCGCCAGCCCTCAAACGGTGCCAACGATGGCCGAAAGTCTACAAGACCCCTGAGCCCGGTCGCACTGCTGCTACGGTCCTAGCCAATCCGCGCTCCCTCCTGACGCCGTTGTCCCCTCCAGAGGCCGTGCCACCAAGGAAATCCGGTCGTCCAGCGAGAAGACGCACCAGCAGGGGCCCCTTCTCTTGTCTCTGTTGCTCTCGCAAGCTCGCTCGGCCGCCCGCTAGCCTTCCCCCATCCCGCTCTCCAGATTAATTCTGTCTCCCACCTTAGTTCCATTGTGTCGATGCTTTCTCGACTGCCATTGCCACTACTGCCACGACGACGACGACGAAGAAGGCAGCAAATCTTCCGCAACCTCACCAACCACGACACGCTGCTTCACCACCACCCAGGCTCTGTGGTCGCTAGGCTACCGCTGCTATCCCCCCCTCCCTCCTTCCAAGGAATGGCAGAACTTCTTCATACCCGAATATGGCCCCCCCCCCCCCCCCCCCCCTCTCCTACCAACCAACCAACCAACCAAAACCACAATGGGCCTCACAGCACAAGCACAGGGAACATGGTGAAGAAGAAACGGCGACGGACCGGTGACGATGGTTTGCAGAACTCCCACGTAGAGGCCGGGATAACGCAATCGCTGGCTATTCTGTGCCGTAGTCTCGTCTCGAGGCCTGCGACAGGCTAGTTACTTGAACAAAACGAACCTTCGGCGCATCTCTCCACCCAGGCAAGGTACACAAAAAAGCATACTACTACGGTACGGGCACCTCAGCATTGCCTTGGCCTAGACCGAACGCTTTTCAACTCTACGCGATCAGCCTCTGATTGGTACGATAGGTCCCTCCCCCGAGTGCTCCCAGCGACGGCGCAATTGGAGCCCCACAGCACGAGCATCCCTTGTCCCTCCCTCCCACTTGTACGTACTGTTTGCTGTAGGATGTAGCATGTAGCGTGTACTGTAGGTAGGTAGCTATCTACTCCTCTCCAGTGCAAAGTCCAAGCGCGACTGGACTGGACTGGATTAGAATCTAAAAAGCTCGAACAAGGGCCAACTTTACACCCCCACCCCACCCCCCCAAAGGAAAACACCGTCAACGCCCCCAGGCCACCACAACCACCACCACCACCACCCACCGCCGATTCTGCTTTCCATGCCACTCAACGCGCGCAGCCTGTCGAGCGAGGTCTACCGGTCCAGTACATTGCGTCTCCCTTGATATTTCGCGATTCTCATCGTCGGCCCAAAAGTCTTGTGGGTCCTCGCAAAGTACCACACACACACACATCCCCAACAGACATTGGCCTACGAATACACGCTATCCGTACCTTCTCCATGATAGTTGACGCTGCCCGATCTCCCCGACACGATAAGTCGACGAGGTTGTGACAAGAGGCTCTTGCGACATTTGTTCCGGCCATCCACCCGCGCTTCAACACAGTTTCCCCTCTTTCTCCCTCCATCAGACAGCCAGGAGTAG